>LR750988.1:116475-131141 GCA_902729485.2 Mus minutoides
TAGGGTTGAAGACTCCTTCAGCTTCTTGGGTAATTCCTCTAGCTCCTTCCTTGGGAACCCTGTGTTCCATCTAATAGCTGACTGTGAGCTTCCACCTCCATGTTTGCCAGGCATTGGTATAGTTTCCCCCGAGACAGCTATATCCGGGCCCTTTCAGCACTATCTTGCTGGCATATGCTATAGTGTCTATGTTTGGTGGTTGGTTGTGGGATGGATCCCTGGCAAACGCAGTCATTGGGACCATCCATTGGATTCAGCTTCACACATGATCTCTGTAACTCTTTCAATGTGTGCTTTGTTCTTAATTCTAGGAAGGGGTGATGTGTCCACATTTTGATCTTCCTTCTTCTTGAGTTTCATGTGTTTAGTAAATTGTATCTTGGGTAGTCTAGGTTTCTGGGCTAATATCCACATATCAGTTTGTACATGTTATGTGAGTTCTTTTGTGATTGGGTTACTTCACTCAGGATGATGGCCTCCAGATCCATCCATTTGCCTAGGAATTTCATATATTTATTGTTTTTAATAGCTGAGTAGTACTCCATTGTGTAAATATGCCACATTTTTTGTATCCATTCCTCTGTTGAGGGACATCTGGGTTCTTTCCAGTTTCTGGCTATTATGAATAAGGCTGCTATGAACATAGTAGAACATGTGTCCTTATTACCAGATGGAATATCTTCTGGATATATGCCCAGTAGAGGTATTGCAGGATCTTCCGGTAGTACTATGTCCAATTTTCTGAGGAACCACCAGACTGATTTCCAGAGTGGTTGAACCAGCTTGCATTCCCACCAACAATGGAGGAGTGTTCCCCTTTCTCCACATCCATGCCAGCATCTGGTGTCACATGAATTTTTGATCTTAGCCATTCTTACTGGTGTGAGGTGGAATCTCAGGGTTGTTTTGATCTGCATCTCCCTGATGATTAAGGATGTTGAGCATTTTTTCAAGTGCTTCTCAGCCATTCGGTGTTCCTCAGTTGAGAATTTTTTGTTTAACTCTGTGCCCCACTTTTTAATGGGGACATTTGATTTTCTGGTGTCCACCTTCTTGAGTTCTTTATATATATTGGATATCAGTCCCCTATCTGATTTAGGATTGGTAAAGATACTTTCCCAATCGGTTGGTGGCCCTTTTGTCTTGTTGACATTATCTTTTGCCTTACAGAAGCTTTGCAACTTTATGAGGTCCCATTTGTCAATTCTTGATCTTACAGCACAAGCCTTTGCTGTTTTGTTCAGGAATTTTTCCCCAGTGCCCATTTCTTCGAGGCTTTTCCCCACTTTCTCTTCTATAAATTTCAGTGTCTCTGGCTTTATGTGGAGGTCCTTCAACCACTTAGACTTGACCTTAGTAAAAGGAGATAAGAATGGATCAATTCCCAGTCTTCTACATGATAGCTGCTAGTTGTGCCAGCACCATTTGTTGAAAAGGCTATCTTTTTTCCACTGGATAGTTTTAGCTCCTAGCGATCTCGGGACCACTGGTAAGAGGAACACACATCTGTTCCAGTCCAATCTCGTGGGACCTGAGTCTGCAGCCAGGAGATAGACAGGGGAGCAGTGGACCCTTTCCCTTCTGGTCCACACCACTCCAGCGCAGGGCGCAAGGCCCGGGGCCTGTGCCCCCCACCAGGTTTCTGGTGGGACTCTCCTAGCAATCTCAGGAACACTGGTGAGAGGAACACACATCTGTTCCATTCCAAACTCGTGGGACCTGAGTCTGGAGCCGGGAGATAGACAGGGCCGCAGTGGACCCCTTCCCTTCTGGCCCACACCGCTCCAGTACCAGGCACAGGAGACACCAGCCAAGAGAGTGATAAAGGCCCAGAGCAGGACAGGCTCTTCCTTCAAGTCCAGTCCGGTGCACCTGCACCAGCTTGGGGCTTGGGCACAGGCTCTGCACACTCTCCCTGAGGCCCCTTCGGGACTCCTCAGGCTATCTTGGGACCACAGGTGTGCAGCTGAACTCAGCATCTGTTCCAGCCCAATCAAGAGCAACCTGAGACACCAGCAAGAGATTGATAAAGTCCCAGGACAGGACAGATGCTCCCTTCTGGTCTGCACCAACTCCAGGTCTCCTTGGGCAAGGATGGCAGGAGGTAAGCATAAGAACAGAAGCAAAAGAATCCAAGGGTACTTGGCATCACCAGATCCAAACTCACCTACCACTTCAAGTTGTAGATACAACAGCACACCAGAAAAACAGGACATGGATATAAAGTCACTTGTCATGATGATGATGGAGGACTATAAGAAGGAAATGCAGGAAAACACAGTTAAACAACTAGAAGCATTTAAGAGGAAAAACTTAGAGAGTTACAGGAAAACAGTACCAAACAGGTGTTGGAAATGAACAAAGCCATCCAGGACCTAAAAATGGAAGTAGAAACAATTAAGAAAAACCAAAAGGTATTCCACTACAAATTCAAATTCACACAATATCTTTCCACGAATCCAGCCCTTCAAAGGATAATAACAGAAAAACACCAATACAAGGACTCTGCCCTAGAGAAAGCAAGAAAGTAATCCTTCAACAAACCTAAAAGAAGACAGCCACAAGAACAGAATCCCAACTCTAAAAACAAAAATGACAGGAAGCAACAATTACTGTTCCTTAATATCGCTTAATATCAATGGACTCAATTCTCCGATAAAGAGACATAGACTATCAGACTGGCTACACAAACAGGACCTGACATTTTGCTGTCTACAAGAAACACACCTCAGGAAAAACGACAGACACTACCTCAGAGTGAAAGGCTGGAAAACAATATTCCAAGCAAACGGCCTGAAGAAAAAAGCTGGGGTAGCCATTCTAATATCGAATAAAATAGACTTTCAACCCAAAATTATCAAAAGAGACAAAGAGGGGCACTTCATACTCATCAAAGGCNAGAAATGAAAAGGGAGACATAACAACAGATCCTGAGGAAATTCAAAACACCATCAGATCCTTCTACAAAAGGTTATATTCAAAAAAACTGGAAAATCTGGATGAAATGGATAACTTTCTAGACAGATACCAAGTTCCAAAGTTAAACCAGGATCAGATTAATGACCTAAACAGTCCTATATCTCCTAAAGAAATAGAAGTCTAACTAATTCTTAACTGATACTATGGACAAAAATATTGTTGTGTAAGTTTTGAAGATCTTGCTTCATTTCTTTATCTCTCAATTTGAATACAACCAACAGAAATTCTAAAAGTGTTTCATATAGTCAAGATAGTTCCATGATCTATAGTTTAATCTCATAAGCAACTTTAAAAATCATTTAAAGTGATTCCTAGTAAACCTTACTTCTACTATTTGTGAAGAGATTTGATAAGATTTGATAGTTTTGATTGAACAGGCCTTACTGACTAATATCCAATAAATATACTTGGAAAAGTGGGCTGACTGGTCTTGCTGATTTGGTTATCAGAATCTCAGAAGATTTGTGCTGCCTTATTCCCATGTCAGAACACTGAAGGACACTATTTGATGTAAATGAGTAGGTTAAAGCTTGCCTCTGAGGTAAAGGGAGCTTTTTCTTTTTCTTTTTGTTTGTTTTGGTTTTTGTCCATCTTTTTGAAAACCAGGTATAAAATGTCCTGTCATAGAACAAATTGTTTATTGTAGTGAGATTTTCAAGAAATTTGGAATTTTGGTTTCTTTAAAAATCACAAAAATATTTATAAGAATTTGTCTTTGTTTTAATACAATGTGTAGGGGCTGCTTTGGACTGTCTAACAGTTAACAACGATTTGCCTTGTGCTCTAGTGGAGGTGTGGATATGCCAGCTGCATATAGTTTCTAAAACTGTGTAATGCTTCAAATTCTAGGAAGTTTTCAGAGGGCATATAAATTTTCTAGGACCCTGTGGGTAGGCTTGTGGTTGGTGAGAATTCAGGGGTATTTATTGGTTGTGGTTTGTAAATAGTCATGTTCAAAGAGCAATTTAAAAGAAAGAAATTAAATTTAGAGATCTCTTTTCCTCCACTTTCCCCTATCCTTCTTTCTTTCCCATGTAGGAATAAGGGTAAAACCAAAGGAAGAAAGAGAAGAAAAAGAAGAACATGTAAAGTAGCAAAGGCCAGCTACAGTTTATAGTAACACAGTAGGTGGAGTGGAGTCTTTGGCTTTTTATTTTATTTTTCATATGTTAACAGTAAAACACTGGAAGTTATTCTCCTATAACTTATGTAAAAATGGATATTGAGAATAAAATAGCAGCTTCAGATGAATCTCTTATAATAATAGATTATAAGCTGATAGTGACTTCTGTAAGTGACTTCTTAGACTCCTTTTACATTTTTTTTTCTAGACTTGTCAGCTTCAATATGAGGGAGTCCTTTTTGGAAGTCCATGTGAATGAACTTGGAATTGATCTAAATATTTAAAATAATATTGATGGTTTACAAAATATATTTAGATTTTTTTATGACTTGAGACAGTTTACTTGGCTCTAATAAGAGTGAAAAGCTTCCATTACAGGTCATCTTGCACCCTTCACCAAGATTCAAGATGCCTGAGCACAAAAAGTGGAATAGCCTAGATATTAAATTCATAGGTTATTTGTGACACAACAATCTATACCTAATATATACATTCAGAAGAAATGTGGTACTAGAACAAATTCTTAAAAGAACAGAAACAAATAACTGAACAAAATTTAACCAGAACTTTGTGACTTTGAATAACATTTTAGATGATTTTTTGTATCTTTATTTGTTAAGGAAGAATTATGGACTTTAAGAGGGCTGAACATGAATTCCTAAAAAAAACTGGAGTGTGTTGTTAGCTAATTCTGTAAATGAAGTTATATGTAAAGTATTGGATATATCTTTCAGAAGAGAGGGGCCACAATAAAACTTCTTAGTGAATTCTGAAGGTGTGATCCTGTAACTTTGAGTCTTTACAATAAAATTTAAGATAGATAAATCTAAAGGACTTTTAAAATATCCTATCTGGGACTTTGTGTTTGATGTGTATTCTTATACAAAATGAGAGAACTGAGAGTATGAAAAGTAGCTTTTTGGAAAACATAAAATCTAACGGACTTCAAAGCAAGTCTCATAAACTGTAAGACAAAGAATATGATTGTAAAATTTCTTGACAAGATCTAAGAACGATTAAAGGTCATGCCTCCACTGGGCATGGTAGCACAGATCTTTAATGCCAGCACTCAGAAAGTAGAGGCAGGAGGATCTCTGCAATTTAGAGGCCAGGTTTGTCAATATGGGAGATTCCTGGCAAGCCTAAGTGATATAAATAAATTTATTCTCATAAAACAAACATGCAGAATATGATGTCTGGGCATCAAAGCAACAAAGAAAATCTTTCAAGTAGCAAGTGTTTGCTTCTAGAGATTATTCAATATGAAGACAGGATGCCTAAAATCATGGCTATTCACCTCTGTCACTAGGACTCAAAAATAAATTAATGCTTTCTTTTTTTTTTTTTTTTCGAGACAGGGTTTCTCTGTATAGCCCTGGCTGTCCTGGAACTCACTTTGTAGACCAGGCTGGCCTCGAACTCAGAAATCCGCCTGCCTCTGCCTCCCGAGTTCTGGGATTAAAGGCGTGCGCCACCATGCCCGGTTGGGAGACCCAAGTTTTAGAGAGAAGAATTTGTTTACTTAATGTAAGCCCAGTATAACTCTTGACTATGGGAGGCATGCAAGTTGTGCAACTAGCAGCAGCTTCTGCAATTTCCGGAACCATGCAAGGCTTGAGAGAAACCACCATTGTTAAGGAACCATTTCTCCTCCTCTTATTAGCTGCCATGCTTTTTATCAAGGAATTTCAAATCTCAATAGTAAGTTTTGCCTCAGGTTGAATCACAAAACAAAAACAAAAACAAAAACAAAAACAAAAACAAAAACAAAACGAAATGAACCGAATCGAATGGAACCGAACCGAACCGAAACGAAACAAAACAAAACAAAAAAGTGTTGTAGTAACTATTACTTGGGGGTTTCTACCCCACCTTATATCATATAGTTCCAAATATAAGGCAAAATCTTTATAATAAGCTTTAAAGCATTAGTTCTGAGCAGATTTCAACACTCTATGCAATTTTGTCTACTCTCCTGTTAATTACCATGAGATAGCACTTGCCATGTTCTACCTTTGTAGTTCCTACTCCAACGGGTTGGTCCCCATGGCCATGCTTTCAGGATCCACTTACTCAACAGGAAATTCTTCCCTCTACTCCTTTCTCTTCTCCCTCCTGGACACCCTACCTCACATTCTAAGCTCGGGATCTGAAGCCCCATTAATCTGTCTTCTACAAGCTATAGGCTGTAGGCATCTTTTTAAATTTATCACAGATAAATTGGGGGGGGGGTTATACAATAAAAGCTACTATAGGTAAGGATCTGTTGGTCTTGCAGCAATCAAGTATTTGGGTATAGAATTTAGCCTTTGAATACAAGCAGCATCATACAAATTCCCTATAAAAATTTCTATTATATTGAATGTTGATGCATCTACTTGTTTTTAAAGAATACAATCTGAAGATTGAGAGTAGAGTATGGTTAATGTTATATTAGAAAATAGAAATTTCTTCTTTATATTCTCATTGTCTTGCTCTCTCATAGACCATTAGTTATATAGGTAATTTACTTTATGTTACAAGACTATCCTAAGGTGACATTAATATGTATAAAAGTTGTTCAAATGTGAATATGCTTGCTTGTTGTGAGATAAAAGTATTTTAACCATAAGATTGATAAAATTCATTTACTATAAAAATTCCTGTAAACTACATATAGATTTAAAACAAGAAAAATATCTGATGTTACCATGGAAACTATGATAAAAATAATGTTGTTTTTGTATTTTTTAATTTTTTAACAATATTTTAGATATTTTATTCATTTACAATTCAAATGCTATCCCAAAAGTCCCTTATACCCTTCCCACACCCTGCTTTCCAATGCACCCACTCCTGCTTCCTGGCCCTGGTATTCCCCTGAATTGGGGCATATAATCTTTGCAAGACCAAGGGCCTCTCCTCCCAATAATGGCCTATTAGGCCAACTTCTGCTACATATGGAGCTAGAGACACGAGCTCAGGAGGTACTGATTAGTTCATATTGCTAATCCTCCTATAGGGTTTCAGACCCCTTCAGCTCCTTGGATACTTGCTCTAGATCCTCCATTGGGGGCCATGTGTTACATCAAATAGATGATTCTGAGCATCCACTTCTGCATTTGACAGGCACTAGCATAGCCTCACAAGAATTAGCTCTATCAGGGTCCTGTCTGCAAAATCTTGCTGGCATATGCAATTGCATCTGCATCTGGTGGTTGATTATGGTATGGATCCCCGGATAGAGCAGTTTCTGCATAGTCTTTCCTTCCATCTCATCTCCAAACTTTGTCTCTCTAACTCCTTACATGGGTATTTTGTTCCCATTCGAAGGAGTGATGAAGTATCCACACTTTGGTATTCCTTCTTCTTGACTTTCATGTGTTTTGCAAAATGATCTTTGACAAAGGAGCTAAAACCATCCAGTGGAAAAAAGACAGCATTTTCAACAAATGGTGCTGGCACAACTGGTGGTTATCATGTAGAAGAATTCAAATTGATCCATTCTTATCTCCTTGTAATAAGCTCAAGTCTAAGTGGATCATGGAACTCTACATAAAACCAGGGACACTAAAACTTATAGAGGAAAAAGTGGGGGAAAGCATTGAAGATTTGGGCACAGGAGAAAAATTCCTGAACAGAACACCAATGGCTTGTGCTTTAAGATTGAGAAGTGATAAATGGGAAAAAAAATAAAGTTTTATTTTTATCTTTTAGCCAGACAGATTTTGAATATAATTTAATAGATAATTAATAAAAGTTTGTGGTAAACCAATTTTAGTTATATGCTAAAGCCTAGATATTTCATGGGAAAATACGTAATAAAAGCAGATAAGCATTATTGAGAAATAAATAATTGATTTTTTGATAATTGAATTGGTATTTGTTTTCTCATATTTTTGTTTCAAAATTACATTCCTCAATTATGTTCTTTGTAACTGGAAATGTAAATACTGCTCTGTAAGTTTAAAATAATATGGAGTCATAAAGAACCAGAGATAATAAAATAATTAACACAATTTTAGTATTAATTTACAAGAGAATAAAACTTTCATCTCTTTGTATGAATTTATAGTATTTAACTTTGTTTTTCAATGTTAAATACATTTTAAAAAATCACTGTGAGAGTAATTTTTCCTGGTCAATTCCAAAGTGTGATAAATAATGCCACTGAATCAACTCTGTATTCTTAATATTGTTATTGCTACATTGGCTAATTTGTCTAAGTCAATAACAATGTGTTAGGAAAACAGTTATGTTGAGAAATAGCCATGAAAAACTTCTAAGGAAAGTAGCAGGAATTTTTGAAGAAAGTACGTGATTGCATGTTGTAATCTCCTTATGTTCTTCCAAAATGAAGAAAATAGGAAAAAAATAAACTGGACATATTTAATAATTTCACAGATCATTTATAGTTCAAGAAAATGTTAACAAAACACTGGGCTTTTGTTTAGTATTGCTGTAAGGACTAATCTCTGTTGTGAATTTGACTGAATCTGAAATCAGCTAAAAATTAAGACATTAAGGATACCTGCAGATGTTTTCTGGATTATGTTATTTTAAGGGGGCCTATCTGTCCTAAATTGTCAAGCCCTTTATGTGCACAGAAAGAAGGAAGCTTAAAGCTTATTTTTTGTTTCTTTTCCTTCACTGTTGCAGGAAAATGCATCTAATCTGTTGCTGCCACCACATCTCCTGCAGCTTGTTGCTGTTATTAGTACTCGGTCTTTTAGTATCTCCAGTACAGATTAAGGACAACCAACTCCCAAGAATTCCTTGAGGGTTTCAGCACCAGATTGGGAAAGCTACAGCACTTAGTCACTCAAGTTCAAGTGCTAAATATACTAAGTCCTTACCCTCATATACTTTGCTCCTGGCTTCTTGTCTATAAAATAGCCTTTTATGAACTATTCAAACCACATTATAGAAGCCAATGTAATATTTCCACTTTTAATATATAATCATTCTATCAGTTCTGTTTCTCTAGAGAGCCAGGCTAATCAAATGTTAAACAGTTTTTGCATATATATGCATTTTAAATTTTGAATGTTGTTAGGTTTATTGCATTAATTATGCAAATGAAAGAAGTTTAATTCAAGCTTTCTCTATACTTAGAACTTATAGATATGCATGTTAATGTTTTTGTAGTTTTTAAAATGTAATCAGATTTGTTTTGATATTTGTATATATATTTTCAGGGCTATCGTTTGGTATAAATAACTAATTTGTGTTCTATTCATTGGAAAAGACTAATTCATGCTCAGCATTCCGCTGCTGTAATTTTTTATGTAGTGTTGAAGCTTCATGAACTTTGCCTACTAGCTTTTCTACTTCTAGTAGTAATATCATCCTTAGAACTATTATGTTTTTTTTAATAGTCATGTTATTTAGACTTTAGCGATGTACCTTCTCACCATTACAGCAAAATAATCATATAATCTATCAATACAACAAAGGTGGTTGAAAATTGACCTTTTTGTGCCTGGTTATACTGTAACACCTCATAGATGGGGACAAAGACACATTCAGGAGTGAAATATTTACAAGAATGCTTGAAAAGTATTTATCGTCATCATCATTATCATCATCATCATCATCATCATCATCATCATCATCATCATCTCTACTTCCCTATCCGTATAAAAACTAAACTTTTTGCATTCTTTTCAGGACTTAGAAGAATTTCTTCAATCAAGGTCTCGTGTGCATCCATGCAAGTGTGTTCATGTTTGTGCATGTGTGCTCTTGTCTGTGCATGTGTGTTTTATTAAAAGAGTTTCTCTGTTAAGCATGCCCACACCAGTCTACTAAGAATTCAATTATTTTCTCTACTCAACTGGATTTTATTCAAGGTTCCTATTTGAAATGCTTTGTTCATTTTTCAGCCTGTTTCTAGATTGTTTATAAAGTTTTTGAGTATAAGAAACTGACTAAACAACCATGTAATTTATTGACTTGATGAATATCAAAATTCATGGTAAGAAATTTCACTGAACCTATTAATTAAAAAAAAACATTATTTTCATAAAAGTTTTTTCCATAAAAATTTCCATAAAGCTCTAATTTAAAAAATGATAATTTTACACTAAGTTTATCATATTGCTTTTGAGAGATAAGGACACTGGATTTCCCAAAGCAAAAATTAAAAAAAAAAAAAGTGAAGTACTTTTAAATCCTTAAAGGTTAAAGAGAAATGTTATTTCATTGTAATGAGATTGACATCTCATTTAAAGTATTTTCAAAGTTCTGGATTAGTACTTGTAGGTAATACATGGTATCCTGAAATATTTTCATTCTTTGATATATACTTGAAATGCTATTCCTGAACAATGTTGCCCATACTGACCATGAACTTCCACCTCGGTGTTATGAATAACTGGATGTAAAATGTGTATAAAAATAGTTAAACCTAGTTTTTGATATTTGTCTAAAGAAAGGATTTTATATTCTTTTTCCCAACTCTTCCCCACTCCATTTCCTCCTGTGGTTTCTGCTCTTATTCTTCCATTAGTACCTATATGTTGGGTGAAATAATGATTTTATTATCACATATTCATCCATTTATATAAAATGATAGGATCATTTCAAATAATATTGCTCTGTTCATCTCTCTGCCACTTTCTAATCCCCATTCTCCTAATGACGTCACCTTCTGTTTTCATGTTTTGTTATATTTATTAGGATTTGATTTTATTATTTTTATATGTATGTGCACGGATCTATGCCTGTAGATATGTACACATGAATGTCAGTGTCCATAGAGGACAAAGATATCAGATGCCAACTGGAGCTAGAATTATAGGCAGTTATGAAGTGCCTAACTTGAGTGCCAGGAATTGAACTTGGGTCCTCTGAAAGAGCTAGATACTCTTTAAATTGATGAGTCATCTATTCATCTCAATGTTATTATTTTTTAATATGAATGAAATTCTCTCTCTCTTTCTTGACTGCACACACACACACACACACACACACAGAGAGAGAGAGAGAGAGAATTATTAGAAACACAAGCTATATTGCAAGTAATCCAACATGATTGGAAAGTTCAAGTACCCGGAAGTTGTTCAAGCTACAAATCTAGATATGTCAGCTTGTCTTTAGTAGATGCTAAAATTACAAAAAAAAAAAAAAAAGTAGTCTTTAATGCCAGTGAAGTAATGGACAATGGAGTGGAGAGGAATCATGCTAAGGCAAGTGTTTCAATTTTACATTTCCTTGAACATCTCCCCTTTTCCATGTTCTTATATTCCAGTAGAGTGTGTAGCCCAGACTGCAAGTGTATCTTCCCACCTCAAGATTCATATCAAAAGTGTGTCTTCCTAACTCATTTGATGAGTTAGGAAATGTCTGGACTACAAGTAGATTTATCTACTTCAATCTAAGCCAAAATACTCTCTCACACAGGTGGCCTCCATTTCTGGATTGTAGTTTATTCCACATGTAATAAATTTGACAGCTAAGAATAGCCATCACGGTATGATTAAAACGAAATGTTTTTATCTATGCAAATGTTAACTAACAGACTTAGACTAATTTGATGACTTGGCCATTTTGAATAGTGATTTCTGAGCATAAATGTATAGCTACTTCTGTGGTACCCTAATTTACACTGATTTAGTTGAATTATCAAGTATGGTATAGATGGCCCACATGATCATTCTATAATTTGATTATGGATTCTTTGTCTAAATTTCCATAGTTGAAGATCTAGTTAACATCTCTTCCTGAAGAATAAAATTTACTTTCCCCTACTTTCCCCCCATTATTTGTTTGTGTTTCTATATATATTCTATTTATGGTAGAAATGATTCTCAATGTACTCTACATATATATTTCTCTATAGGCTAAGACTTTCTTACATAATTCTTTGTTATTTGTAATTGGGGGGAATATTTGTTGAGTTCATTTGCTTATTTGAGTCTTTTTTATTTACTCTTTGAGTATATGTATTGAGAAAACAATTCCTTTCCTTAGGTGACTAGTTAGCAGTCATTTTCTTCCAGCCACTCAGCAGACTACCACTTCACTCTGGTCATTATTCCTGCTGTGGAGAAGCTTTTAAAGCTGATGAATCACCTTTCTTTCCCTTACTGGTATGCCCTCCCTATTGAAAATTCTTTTCAGCAATAATACTCACCAGATATGTCTACTTTCTGGGAAATCTCTCCTATATCATACTTCTTGCTCAAATTAAGGTCACCTGTAGAGCTAGAGTCATGGAGCAATGACCTAGCAGAAACAATCGAATAAGGATAAAAAACAGACACACAGATATAAAACATATATATATATATATATATATATATATATATATATATATATATATATACAGATCTGGGGATCTGCTTTCTCTGCTAACATTGTCTCTATCTCTTACATGATGGCTATCATTGCCATGATGGACCATTATGAACAAAAGCAAATTGGAGAGGAAAGGGCTTATTTGATTTATATTCCACATGGTAGTCCATCACTAAAGGTAGTCAAACAGGGAAGGAACCTGGACGCATGAGCTAATGCAAAGGCCATTGAAGCGTGTTGCTTACTGGCTGGCTTCCTTTGACTAGTTCAATCTGTAATGCTAGTGGCTCAGTAGACTGTGACAGGATTGGTGCTTGAGAGTTCATGGCCAACCAAAAGATGGTTTGATTTCTTTCTTTTTTCTCTATGCTCACAGTCATCCATAAGAGGGAGCAGGAGGCCCACACTGGAGAAGCTAGAGATAGAACCCCAGGAGCTGAAGGGGTCTGCAACTCTAGAAGAGGAATAACAATATGAACTAACCAGAACCCCCAGAACTCGTGTCTCTAGCTCCATATGTAGCAGAAGATGGCCTAGTCTGCCATCATTGGGGAGAGAGGCCCCTTGGTACTGCAATCTTTATATGCCCCAATACAGGGGAACGCCAGGGCCAAGAAGTGGGAGTGGGTGGGCAGGGTAGCAGGGAGGGGGGAGGGGATTTTCGGGATAGCAATTGAAATGTAAATTAAGAAAGTATCTAATAAAAAAATTGAAAAAAAATAAAAATAAAAAAAAATAAAAACCTGTACAAATAAATAAATAAATAAATAAAAGTATATAATGTTACTTCTCTATGATGAAATGAAATTCAACTCCTAGGAAGTTACTTCTAGTTTGACTTTTAATAAGCCTATTGTAAAAAATGGATAAAACTCACTGTATAAAATATTTGCCTTTTGTATATTTCTTTCTAAAAATCAGAAAAATTAATTATTAATTTCAAAGTAAAATATCTTTACTGAATTTCATATAACTCATTTGAATTTCAATGCCTATTGAACTTCCATTTTAGTATTAATCATTGTGAATTGTAGTTTACAGGTAGGCAAGTTTTACCAGAGTCTATCAGTTAACTCACAAATTTGCTTCTAAAAACATTATCCTGTTAAGAATGTCTAGATTTTTCCCCTAAAAATACATAATTAATGGACCTACTACATGATAAAATAAATTGTAAGAAATTAAAGCCATTACTTCCCATCCCAATTATGCAGTAATACTTTAGGTTAAAATTCTTATCAGTATTATCAATAAAAAAGTAGAACCCACTTCCTGAAATCTTTAGATAACTTTGAACTTAGCATTAATTATTTTTATTGTCAATAAATAATTATTTTTAAAAGATAGTATTGTGTTAAAAACATTGTGCTTGGCCTCAAATCAAACTAAAGATGTTTGTAAAGAAGTAATGTGAGAAACAGTATTCATTGGTCCCAGTTTGCTGACTGCAGATAGAATGTGACCATCAATAATCAGTCTTATTGCCATTCCTTCTCAGTCACGACACTAGGTATCTATTTGGCCTATAAATCACAACAAAACTGTCCTTCCTTAAGTTGTTTCTTGTAAAAATTTTGTTACCGGATAACATTTACTAAAGAACTGACAGTTCTAGAAAACATGACTTCTTAACTTTGCTATCCCTGCTTGGGCCAGTGTGATACAAATAGAGTGACTGATGAGTAGAAACTATTGCTAAAACAGTATATCAGTAGTCCAATATTTTCTTTTGATGTAAATGTGAAATATTTACTCTTACCAAACATAAACGACCTCCTGTGTTAAGGAGGAAATCCAGATTTATAACCTAAAGAAAACAAGTCTAAAGCTGAAAGCTAAAAAGACATATAACATACCTAAAGGGAAGAAAAATTGAAGGAATTATGATCATCAATAAAAAATATGCTCTATGCATAACAAGAACTATTGATGCAACTGCTCACAGACTTCCATTGTTAATCTACCCAGATGTTTTACTTCTATGAAAAAGAAAATCCTCAGGTCATTGTCACTACTGCTAGATGACATCAGGGTTCCAGCTTTTCTACCTGGTTTTACTTGAACAAATAATCTAGACTTCTTTTTGGCTAATTCATGTGATGTTTACCAGGACTGTCTTCAGTTACCATACCATCTTATCTCCAGGCAAAAAAAAAAAAAAAAAAAAAAAAAAAAAAAAAAAAAAAAAAAAAAAAAAAAAAAAAAAAAAAAAAAAAAAAAAAAAAAAAAAAAAAAAAAAAAAAAAAAAAAAAAAAAAAAAAAAAAAAAAAAAAAAAAAAAAAAA
>LR750988.1:131662-167642 GCA_902729485.2 Mus minutoides
CTAATGAGGGCTTCAGGTGGATAACTAATGCCTGAGAGCCATCTAATATGATTATTGCTGAGGAGAATGCAGTTTTCATGTATTGTATGTTAATTACTATAAAAGTAAATAATTCAGGACACCACAGAGTCACTTGGTCAACTATGTTCATAACAGTTTTATTCATGATAGCCTGAAATGGGAAACAACCTAGTTGTCCCTCAACTGAAGAACGGATAAAGAATATGTGGTACATCTAAACATTGGAATACTATTCAGCTATTGAAAAATAAGACATCATGAATTTTGCAGGCACATGGATGTAACTTGAGAATATCATCCTGAGGTAACTCAGATCCAGAAAGATTTGGATTTTATGTGCCCACTTATAAGTGGACATTAGTCATAAAGTGCAGGATTGTGATGCTACAATCCACAAACCCAAAGAAACTGGGTAATAAGTAGATCCCAAGGGAGGATACATAAATCTTATTCAGAAAATGAAACTAAGTAGTCCTCTGAGGTGAAAGGAGAGAGGAAATTGCGTAGGTGGGGAAGTAAGGAGGGAAACAAGGTTGGTGATCAGGTATTGAGTGAAGGGAGGTGAGAGAAACAATGGCGTGATAATGGTAATTGGGGTGGGAGTCATCTCTGGTGACTAGAAGTATGGAATGAGAGAGGATATGGAGAGTCTATGGAGGTGACCGTAGCCTAAATTCCTACCAGACCAGGATATAGAGCATGAAATTGCTACCCCCTGTAGCAGGGCAGGATTTCCTGAGGAGGGAGGGGTTCAAAAATCCACCCACAAAATCTTCAACAGAACAATTGTCTTACTTACAAGATGTACAAGGATAAAGATGAGGCAGAGTCAGAGGTAACAACCAACCACTGACAGCCCCAACTTGAGACCCATTCCACTTGAGAGAGCCAAGCCCTGACACTATTAGTGATAGTCTACTCAGCTTGCAGACAGGAATGTAGCATAACTGTCTTCTGAGAGGGTTTATCCTGCAGTAGATGGAGGTAGATGCATAGGCCCATGCCAAATAGTTGGAATATGGGGAGTCCTGTGGAAGAGTTGTGGATAGAAGTAAACAAGTTGGATGGGTTAAGGACAACACAAGAATATCCACAGAGTAAAATAATCTCTACTTCTAGAGCTCACATAGGTTGAGCCACCAACCTGGCAACATGTAGGAGGTTGACCTAGACTAAATACACATTTGCCATCAATGTCCAGCTTGGTCTTCATGGGGATCCCAAGCAAGTGGAGCTGTGCTGCCACGGTCTCTGTTGATTTCTATTAGATTCTCTTCCCCCTACTTGAACTGCCTGGATGGGCCCTCAAAGGGATAGGATGTGTCTTGACATGCTAGAAATAAATAACCCAGGGTGGGGGTGGTACCCAAGGAGGGTTCCTCTTCTTTTAACAAAAGAAAGGGGGACCATAGACGGAGGGATTTTTGAGGGTAGGACTGGGGAAAGATGAGGGAGGGGACAGTGATTAGGATGCAAGTGAATTTAAAAAATTAAAATTAAAAAAAATTAAAAAGCAATTAATAGGGATGTATGTAAGGATAGAATCATGACTTCCTCTTCATATGGGGATGAACTTCAGTACCATATTTTTGTCAATAAAATCTTCAGTACCACATTTTTGTCAATAAAATAAAATAGAAAAACATCCTGATAATGTAAAAGTGCAGTAAAAAAATGAATTATCGCATTGAATATATAAATATATGCAGCCTGGCCAGTTGTCTGAAAAATAAGGTAAAAACTGGAAAGGAAAACTTGCTACCAATGTGGAACCATATGATTTTACTAGCATATTACTATCATATTACTTTAATGAATGATAAGAGATACTCTCACTGGTGATGAGCTGAGGCAGAAGCCTGTGGTTTTTACTTTCACAGAATATCTGCTCTGGGCTAGGGGTCCCAGAAAAATTCTCAACATTTGGCCACTCTGTCTTGCCTTTTGCCCTGTCTACTAGCTTATTTCCTCTGGGAGTGAAGCTATGGAACATTTTAGTTTGCTTCCCTTTTATTTTCTCTCTTCTTGACACAGTTCACCTTCCTTATTGTCTTTGTTGCAAGTTATAGAAATCAGAACTTTCTCAGTTTAATAATGAACTACCAATGGGAATCACCCATCCCAGTGACAGTTTTTGTAATTTGCTTCTGATGTAAGCTGTAGATTGAATAAGGATGCTGTCCCCAAAACTGATGTTTGCCTTCAAATGATGAGTGCTTAGAATATATATATATTTACAACTTTCTTAATTTTCTCAAGAAAGGCAGTAGGCTTTCTACTAAGCGCTCATGAGTAGTTAATAATTTGGCTTGTCATTATATTACTACTCTTTAGCATGCACTCATGCACACACACACACACACACACACACACACACACACACACACTTTTTCACATATTGCTCATTATAATCTCATCTTGAGGTATCTATCCAGTCTGCTTTCAAATCTGAGAAATGAATTAGTAAGAGTCAAAAAGGAGACTATTTAAAAGGATACTAGAAACTCAACAACATAACATACCTTCTACCTGAATCTCAACAAAATGGCAAAAAAAGCACTTTGCCTTACTAAGTACATGAATTTGCTTAAATAGTAAGTCATCATGTTCCATAAGTAAATATAAGTGAACAAATACAGAATTATGTTTTTACTCAGGAACCCTGGGAATCAGATCTTATTTTTCTTGTCTGACTCTGGGAATACTTGTCTGTCAGGAGCAGAGTTTCCTATAAATATAGACCATTTTGTCTTTGGTTAAAAAGTTGCCTTCTCAGCTGTAAGAGAGAATAAGGGAAGACAAAAAAAGACCTTCCTACAAGAATAAGGGAAAACAAAAACACAAAAAAGAAGTAAAAGTAAAGAAAAGAAAAAAGAAAAGAAAACAAATAGAAAAGAAAACAAGAAAGAAAAGAAAAGGAAAGGAAAGGAAAAAAAAAAGAAAGTATCACATGAATAACATCTGCACAGGAATCTACAAGTCCTCTTTAGGAGCTTGCTGATGCAATAAATGTCATTCAAAGTCTAGCAATGTTTTAATAATCTGATTGTATCAAGTGTAATGATCTTACCACACTGTAATTGATATGACATTTAAAGTCTATAATCTTTTGTAGAACAGATCTGAATTAGGTTAGCAGCAAAGTAAAAGATAGGTAAAGTGCAAAGTGTAAAATGTAAGCATTTGGAAACACAAACTTCCCAAAGTGGAATTGTTTGTGAGGTGCTATAGCATGGTACAAAAGTGCAATGATATTTTAAAAGAGGTTTAAACATAAAGGGGCAGAGAGATTCTCTGATTTCAACTCTAAAGAAAGGATGCAATGCCTGGATATAGCAATGCCCGGATTTCAAAAAGATGAAGATTATCCAGTTGTAACTGTGCATGACCACTAACAAATATCAACAGGAAAGTAACACCAAAAATACCACTAGAAAGTTGGTCAGTCCTCCCCTCAGTTCCTCGAGGTCTTCTTAAATGAATTCAGATAAGACATAAAGCCACACACTTTAGCAAAAGTGACAAGGACAATTCATTGCACTGCAAGCAAAGCACACTCACAGGGGTGAGATTAGACAAAAGATCAATGCCCTTACCTAATCAGATTTATGTGATTTTAAAATATGTGGAAAATATATTTTTTCCTGAGTGTTTTTTGTCCTACCCAGGAGATTGATAGGCTTATTTGATGCTTATAGGATGGGCAATACTTTACTTTTACTTTGGTTTTTTTTGTTGTCATTTTTTTTTAACTTTTTTTAATTAGATATTTTCTATATTTACATTTCAAATGCTATCCCCTTTCCTAGTTTCCTCTCCGAAAGTACCCTATCGCTTTCCCTCTTCCCCTTCTTCAAAACTCACCTACTCCTGCTTCTTGGCCCTGGCATTCCCTCTACTGGGGCAAGACCAAGGACCTCTCCTCCCATTGATGTCTGACTAGGCCATACTCTGCTACATATGCAGCTAGAGACATGAGTCCCACCATGTGTTTGTTTTCTTTGATTGGTGGTTTAGTCCCAGGGAACTCTGGGGATACTGGTTAGTTCATATTGTTTTTCCTCCTAGGGCTGCATACCCCTTCAGCTCATTGGGTACTTTCTCTAGCTCCTTCTTTGGGGACCCTGTGCTCCATCCAATGCATGAATGTGAGCATTTACTTCTGTATTTGCCAGGTACTGGCAGAGCTGCACAGGAGACAGCTATATCAGGCTCCAGTCAGTAAAATCTTGTTGACATCTGCAATAGTGTCTGGATTTGGTGGTTGTTTATTTATGAGATTGAGTCCCAGGTAGGGCAGTCTCTGCCTGGTCATTCCTTCAGTCTCTGCTCCAAACTTTGTCTTTGTAACTCCTTCCATGGCTATTTTGTTCCCCCTTCTACACTTTGGTCTTCAGAGTAAAGCCTCTTGTAAGAAAATAATCTTATATGGTTTAAATGATTAACCATTAATAAGAATTTAGAAAGCTTGCGGTGGCATTATTCCTCCAAGTCCAGAAAAGAATTCAAACACCAATTTAGTTCAGTGTTTAGAGTATCCCAGTTGTTGTTTTTTTTTTTCCCAATTTTTTATTAGATATTTTCTTAATTTACATTTCAAATGCTATTACGAAAGTCACCTCCTTCCTACCCCCTCCCTGCTCCCCTGTCCACCCACCCCCACTTCTTGGCCCTGGCATTCCCCTGTATTGGGGCATATAAAGATTGCAGTACCAAGGGGCCTCTCTTCCCAATGATGGCTGACTAGGCCATCTTCTGCTACATATGGAGCTAGAGACACGAGTTCTGGGGGTTCTGGTTAGTTGTTGGTTTTAAGGCTATTACTGGGTATGGTGCAGGTATCTAATATCTTATTACCTCCATAATGTATGCATTTTAAATCTTGTATCTAGGGGATAATGAATGTATAAATAGTAACCATATATTTAAATATCCAGTTCCAAATGATCATCCCTGAAAATATAAATACAAGTAACATTTTTCAGAAAAAGTAGATTATAGTTACATTTATATGTATGTATTTATAGGTCTATATAATCAGTTAATAAAAATGTTCCATTAATTTGAAAAAAAAAATGGGATTATAGGGAAATGTTTTGAGGAAGAAAACAGTTAATCTCAAAAATAAAAAAAATATAATATTTTAAAATAACTAGATAATTTCTAACCACATATAATAAAATGGAACTAAATCTCTGATTTAAGTTCCTTAAAGGTCCTAAAACTCATTATTGAGAAAGTTCAAATCTGATATTATTTTCCCCCAATATTTTTGAAATTAATGACTTATTTTTTTTAGCATTATAGATTTGTTTAACGTCTACAAAAGCAAAGAAGTGACATGATTTTTCATCGAATGATCTTTGCTATAAAGCTTGAAGATATGATTTTAACCCAGAAAACCCCAAGTAAGAAGACCACTGTTTCTCCACAAGCTGTTATCAAATCTACACATACACACACACACACACACACACACACACACACACACACACACACACACATGCACTTGTGTTAGTAAATGTGATAATACTTTAAAAAAATCTACCCAAATCATAGTCTCCTAGTCTTCATATATGAAAATGCTGTATAAGTCTCTCCCTATACTCACAGTTCTATCAAATATTTTGTCATTTATACCAATATTAGTAGTAAATTTCTTTATTGCATATAAATTTCATTTGGCGTACTACTTGACATCATGTTAATGACATCATCTTCTTGTCATATGATCTTGACACTTTCATTCAGAACTTAATAAAGTTGACAAGGGAGCTCTTGAAATGCCATAAGCATCCACTCCTGCTACCCAACTGATATCAATACTCTATTTGGAACCCAAATGATACTGACAAGAAACAGCTGCTGGTTTTCGGAACCTACTAAAATTCATTAGACCTTTTCTGGTTTGAATGACTACTTCCTTCTTGTTTACACATTTGTCTTAAGATTCTTTGCAAATTGGCCCCGGTTAACCAGATCCCATTCCAGCAATAAGGTGTCCAAATTGAAAGATATTTAGAATTTCATTAATTCACAAGTGATTCCATGTGGAAGAATATTGTTGTCATACTTTGATGACTCCAGGTTTCTCTAAGTCATCAATTATGGCCATCCTTGAAGATATGGTTCAAGAAACAGGTTTTCTAAACTTAACTATATCATTATTGCTTATTGGGTGGGAATCAAGTGGAATTCCTAGCCTTCATGGATCTGAGTATAATTGTATAATACACTTTGAGTCACAGTAGTAAAAGATCATCATTAAGCTCAGCCCAGTTACTAATGCTTTCTCATATCAGGATATGACAAAGGTGAATCTGATGTCCTGCAGAACTAGGACATCTCCTCTGTCCTTCAGCCCTGATAGATGCCTCTGTACTAGATGAGGTTGTATCCACGGTACCATGAAATACCAAAGAATATCGGGATGAATTAAAGCCTGTAGGATACCATAAAATACCAAAGAGGTCAGGAACACACTGAGTTAAAGCCAGTAGGAGTTGAGAAACTTTCCTGAGCATACACACAACCAAAGCATGACAGAGCTTGTTGGATATTTGATGCTTGTCAATCATGATACATAAATTTTAAGTACCTGAACTAAACTCTGAGTGAAGAGAACCTTGATATTTCTATAGAAACACTTGTATCTAAAGCCTACATTTTACTCCTATATTGATAATATCATATCACTGATTGACATATTAATATAACTTTGTAATTACCATATATTACTTTTGTAAGGCTATATTATTTGCTATACAGGTTCAATCCAATTTGACACCTTTATATTTCATTTAAAAAATTGAATATTTCTTGGAGCAAAAATAGTAAGAAGTGGGAGCGGATGGGTAGGGGAGCAGGGCCGGGAGGGGGGAGGGTATAGGGAACTTTCTGGATAACACTTGAAATGTAAATGAAGAAAATATCTAATAAAAATTGAAAAAAAATAGTTTGTTTCTGAATTCCTCCCCCAAATTCTATGAAACTATTTATATCATATTTTTTTGCAAAATAGCAAACTACAGCATATTAATAAAGTAATTTCAGTCTCTGTTACACATGCTTTAAAAGATTTTTGTTAATTATAATTTCTCTTACAGTGATAAACTAAATAGATATGTTTTTATTTGAAATATATACATCACCTTTTAAACTTGTTAGAAAGTTCAAATCTATCCAATTTTAGAAAGTACCCAATAAATTACTTGCTTCAAACTATAAACGTAAGGTTCAGATAAAATGCTCCATCATTAAGAGTATTCTTTTGTAATAGAACAATTACAGAATGTAATTAATATGGAAATTTTGCTACTGTAATTATTTCACTATGTATTTCCATATCAAAACTTTGTTTTGCACACTAGAAACATAGACAATTAAAATAAACACAACTATATTTTCAGAAATGTGTAATTCTATTTACTACAACAGATTTCTATCTTTGATTCAAGTGATTTCCTGATTTTAACATATTGCTTACTTATAGATCCAATTCAAATGTTAACCATCATATTAATAATGTAATTATAACAAATAACCTATTTCAAAATTTGTCCTACTGGTATCTCCATCCAAACATCCTCCATTTCTTTCTATTACTATAAATATTTTCAATTATAAAACAGTTACTTTGTAGAATGTTTGAACATTTGTTTTTTTTCTAATGAATCTTGATGATGAAATTCATATTGGTATCTTCAGCAAAAATATCACAGAGGTCCTTCTATGTCAGTATTGGTTAGGATTAACAATGTACATCATCACACTTAGACAACATGTATTTTTATATTGACCCAATTATATGTACTAATCATATATCATGTGGTTTTTCAAAATACTTAAAATATTTGCTGTACGGAATGAATAAATACAGCCTGATAACATGAGCATCACCAAGCACATTTAACATTTTTATGGTATAAAACCCCAAATTCAGCATTTCCCTTTTTAAAATTTATTAATTAATTGATTAACCAGTTAAGTAATTCACATTGTAGATGCTATTCCCCTTCCAGGGCCTTTACTTACAGAGTCCCTACTCCTCTACTGTCTCCTCTGAGAGAGGGGTTCACCCTATCCCCCCCCCACCCCACCGAAACATCAAGTGTCTGCCAAATTAGGGAAGTCAAGGCAGCCAAGAAAACTAAGCTGCCTGTCTGCTAAAAATGTGTTGGGGACCTCGTTACAGTTCCTGTATATTCTTTAGTGAGTTGCAAGGATTCTGAGAGTTCTCAGGTGTCTAGGGTTGTTAACAGTGTTTGTCTTCCTGTGGGGATCCCATTTGCTTCAGGGCCTCCAATCTTTCCCCCAACTTGTCCATAAGTATCCCAGACCTCAGTCTAATTTCAGGCTATAGGTATTTGCACTGTTTATAGTGGAGCCTCTCAGAAGGCAGTTTTGTTTGGCTCCTGTCTGTAAGCATTAACAAAGTGTCATTAACAGGTACATGGATTTGGTGTTTGTCAATGGAATGGGTTTTCAGTTAGGTTATGGATTATTGGTTGGCCTTTCCATTGGTCTCTGCTCCAACCCTGCATTTCTTTTATACAGAAAATATTTTCGATTGAAAATTTTGTGGGAGGGTTGGTGTTCTGATTCCTCCACCAGGGTTCTTTCCTGGTCACAGGAGGTGGGCTCCTCAGATTCCTTGTCCCCATCATTAAGTATATCAGCTAAGGTCACTGGCACTGGCATTAACTCCTGGAAGTTTTCCATATTCCAAGTGTCTGGGATTTCTTAGAAATTCTCCCCTCGCCAGCATCTGTTGTCCCCTGAATTTTTGATCTTAGCCATTCTGACTGGTGTGAGGTGGAATCTCAGGGTTGTTTTGATTTGCATTTCCCTGATGATTAAGGATGTTGAACATTTTTTCAGATGTTTCTCAGACATTCGGAGTTCCTCAGTTGAGAATTCTTTATTTAGCTCTGTACCCCATTTTTAATGGGGTTATGTGGAGAAAGAGGAACACTCCTCCATTGCTGGTGTGAATGCCAGCTTGTACAACCACTCTGGAAGTCAGTCTGGCGTTATCTCAGAAAATTGAACATAGTACTACCAGAGGATCCAGCAATACCTCTCCTGGGCATATACCCAGAAGATGTTCCAACTGGTAAAAAGAACACATGTTCCACTATGTTCATAGCAGCCTTATCTATAATATCCAGAAGCTGGAAAGAACCCAGATGTCCCTCAACAGAGGAATGGATACAGAAAATGTGGTACATCTACACAATGTAGTACTATTCTGCTATTTAAAAAAAAAATGAATTTATGAAATTCTTGGGCAAATGGATGTATCTGGAGGATATAATCCTTAGTGAGGTAACCCAATCACAAAAGAAGTCATCAGGTATGCACTAATTGATAAATGGATATTAGCCCAGAAACTTAGAATATCCAAGATACAATTTGCAAAACACAAGAACATCAAGAAGGAAGACCAGCTCGTGGATACTTCATTCCTCCTGTGAAGAGGAAACAAAATACCCATGAAAGGAGTTACAGAGACAAAGTTTAGAGCTAAGATGAAAGGATGGACCATACAGAGACTACCCCACCATNGAGATAGAACCCCAGGAGCTGAAGGGGTCTGCAACCCTAGAAGAGGATCAACAATATGAACTAACCAGAACCCCCAGAACTCGTGTCTCTAGCTCCATATGTAGCAGAAGATGGCCTAGTCGGTCATCATTGGGAAGAGAGGCCCTTTGGTACTGCAATCTTTATATGCCCCAATACAAGGAAATGCCAGGGCCAAGAAGTGGGAGAAGGTGGACAGGGGAGCAGGGAGGGGGGAGGGGGAGGGGAGAGGGGGAAGGGGTATGGGACTTTCAGAATAGCATTTGAAATGTAAATTAAGAAAATATCTAATAAATAATGGAAGAAAAAATTAAATTAAATTAAATTAAAAAAAAAAAAGAAAGAATGAAATTCTCCCCTCTTTCACAGCCTAGGAAGCTGCAGATTTCCATTCATTCTCCTGGGAATTCTCTCTCCTGTCTGTCCCAGCACCTGATTCTGCCTCCACCTTTCCATCCCCTTTCCCTCTCCCATCCAGTTCCCCCCACCCCGCTCTGCTGCCTATGATTATTTTGTTTCCCCTAATAAATATGAGTCATGCTTCCTTTCTTGGCGTTTTCTTCTTGCTAATTTCTTTCAGTCCATGGGGTGTATTGAGGTTATTGTGTATTTTATGTCCAATATGAACTTATCAGTGAGTATGTCTTATGCTTATTTTTTTGCATCTATGTTACCATACTGAGGATGATATTTTCTAGTTTCATTCAATTGCCTGAAAAATGCATGTGGATCTTGTTTATAATACCTGGGTAGTATTCAGTTGTGTTAATGAACCATATTTTCTATATCCATTCTTTAGTGGAAGGACATTTGGGTTCTTTCCATTTTCTGTTTATTACAAATAATGAACCACATTTTCAGTATGCACTCTTTAGTGGAGAAACATCGGGTTATTTTCAGTTCCTGGCTATTAAAAATAAAGCTACTATGAACATAGTGGAGCATGTGTCCTTGGGGTATGGTGGAGCATCTTTTGGGTATAGGCCCAGGAGTGTTATAGCTGTGTCTTTGCTTATAACTATTTCCAATAATCTGAGGAACTGCCAGATAGATTTCCAGAGTGGTTGTACAAGTTTGCAATATTACCTGTAATGAATGGATCATCTTCTGGCACTTGTGTGTTTTTTTTCAATTTTTTATTAGATGTTTTCTTTATCTACATTTCAAATGCTATCCCAAAAGTCCCCTATACCCTCCCCCACCCCCTGCTCTGTTCCCCTACCCACACACTCCCACATCTTGGCCCTGGCATTCTCCTGTACTGGGGCATATAAAGTTTGCAAGACCAAGGGGTCTCTCTTCCCACTGATGGCCAACTAGGCCATCTTCTGCTACATATGTGACTAGAGACAAGAGCTCTGGGGGTACTGGTTAGTTCATGTTGTTGCACCTATAGGGTTGCAGACCCCCTTCAGCTCCTTGGGTACTTTCTCTAGCTCCTCCATTGGGAACCCTGTTTTCCATCCAATAGCTGACTGTGAGCACCCACTTCTGTGTTTGTCAGGCACTGGCATAGCCTCACATGAGACAGCTATATTAGGGCTCTTTCAGCAAAATCTTGCTGGCACATGCAATAGTGGCTGCATTTGGTGGCTGATTATGGGATGGATCCCCAGCTTCAGCAGTCTCTGGTTGGTAGATCCTTTTGACTCAGCTCCACACTTGATCTCTGTAAATCCTTCCATGTGTGTTTTGTTCCAAATTCTAAAAAGGGCCACACTTAGGTCTTCGTTCTTCTTGAGTTTCATGTGCTTTGCAAATTATATCTTGGGTATTCTGTTTCTGGGCTAATATCCACTTATCAGTGAGTACATGTTATGTGATTTCTTTTGTGAATAGGTTACCTCATTCAGGATGATACTTTCCAGATCCATCCATTTGCTCAAGAATTTCATAAATTCAGTGTTTTTAATAGCTTAGTAGTAGTCCATTGTGTAAATGTACCACATATTCTGTATCCATTCCTCTGTTGAGGGACATATGGGTTCTTTCTAGTTTCTGGTTATTACAAATAAGGCTGCTCTGTGAACATAGTCGAGCAAGTGTCCTTATTACAATTTGGAACATCTTCTGGGTATATGCCCAGGAGAGGTTTTACTGGATCTTCCAGTAGTACTTTGTCCAATTTTCTGAGGAACTGCCAGACTGATTTCCAGAGTGGTTGAACAAGCTTCTCAGAATTAGGAACAAAGCACACATTGAAGGAGTTACAAAGATCAAGTATGGAGCTGAAACAAAAGGATGGATCAACCAGTGACTGCTGCAGCCAGGGATCCATCCCATAATCAGCCACCAAACATAGACACCATTGCATATTCCAGCAAGATATTGCTAGTGTCTGTGTTTGGTGGATGTTTACGAGGTGGATCCCCAAGTGGGGCAGTCTGGATGGTCATTCCTTCAGGCTCTGCTCCGAACTTTGTCTCTGTAACTCCATCCATGAGTATTTTGTTCGCCATTATAAAAAGAAACAAAGTATCCACATTTTGGTCTTCCTTCTTCCTGAGCTTCAGATGTTTTGCAAATTGTATCTTGAGTATTCTAAATTTCTGGGCTAATATCCCCTTATCGGTGAGTGCATATCATGTGTGTTCTTTTGTGATTGGGTTTCCTCATTCTGGAAGATATCCTCCAGATACATCCATTTGCCTAAGAATTTCATAAATTCATTGTTTTTAATAGCTAAGTAGTACTCCATTGTGTAAATGTACCACATTTTCTGTATCCATTCCTCTGTTGAGGGACATCTGGGGTCTTTCCAGCTTCTGGCTATTATAAATAAGGCTGCTATGAACATAGTGGAGCATGTGTCCTTGTTACCAGTTGGAACATCTTCTGGGTATATGCCTAAGAGAGGTTTTGCTGGATCTAGCAGTAGTACTATGTCCAATTTTCTGAGGAACCACCAAACTGATTTCTAGAGTGTTTGTACCAGCTTGCAATCCCTCCAGAAATGGAGGAGTGTTCTTTCTCCACATCCTTGCCAGCATCTGCTGTCACCTGAATTTTTTATCTTAGCCATTCTGACTGGTGTGAGGTGGTTAATTTCTTTTTTAATTAATCATTTTATTTATTTCAAATGATATCCCTCTTCCTGGTTATCCCTGTACTACCACTCCCTAACCTATTGTCCCTCTCCAGCCTCCCTTATGCTTCTATGAGGATGTTTACCCACTCCTGTCTCACCATTCTAGCATCCCCTTTCACTGAGGGATTAAGCCTCCCTCCCCTCTCATTGATGTCATTAAAGCCATCCTCTGATACATATGTATCTGGAGTCCTGGCTCCCTCTACATATACCAACTGGTTGGTGGTTTAGTCCCTGGGAGCTCTGGGTGGTCCAATTAGATGATATTGTTCTTCTTATGGGATTGCAATCCCCTCCATCTCCTTCAGACCTTCCCCTAGCTCTTCTGTTGGGGTCCTGGACTCAGTCCAGTGTTTGGCTGTGAGTATCTGCATTTCTGTTGGTCAGGTGCTGGTAGAACCTCTATGGGAACAGCAATATCGGGCTCCAGTTAGCAAGCCCTTCTTGGAATTTTAATTTCTGTACGAGGAATATACCACCACTTTGGTGATTCTGCATACCACAGGGGATTCTACCAAATAATACATATTGGTATCACCCTCCACCAGACTGTTGTTTGAGTCCAAATTATTGATTCTAGCTTAACTTAGACTAAGATTCAGATAGCTTCAACAGTGGTATAAGTTCCACTTATCTTCTGACACATGCCAACAGGATCACACCTGATATTTGTCCAATACTACTACCCTCCAATGATCAGCCAGACAACTATTTGTTTTGGGTGTCTCATATCACCTGATGTCTGACTTCTTTATTTGCACTCCTCTATTTTCTGCTGTTCTTACAAGACTGGAATTTCCTCCTATATCATAAAAAGCACTTAATTTGAACTTTCTACCAGAGTTCTTACCATCATGATGAGCCAATTTTCTTAGCTTTTAGTCTCCTTATCTGTGTCAGGTATACATACTTGACTCCTAAGTTAAATTCCCAATATAATTTCAGAATATCTGGCACATCATAATTATGGGAACTTTTAAAATAAATATAGACTTTAAAAGAGCTTTTTAATATTATTTTAAAATTACTTTTTAAAATATGTCATAACTTCTCAGCTTATGTGTATTCCCCAGGCATTTTAATGTCTTTGAATGCTAATTAACACCAAACTGCTTACTACAATGTTTTCCTAGAAGGCAGCCTCAAAATGTCCCATTATCATGATTAAATATTTATTGAACTTGAAGTATGTCCTCAACATTGTAAGGAAGGGCAGGAAAAGATTCCACTTCAAAAGCATTTTTTGTGCTCAGAAGCATATCAAGGCAAGAATATGCACTCATGATTTTTTCTCAAATTGCATGAACTCACTCTAATATTTATTTATGAATGCTCTACTTCATAAATGTAAAATATAAACATTAAATCATGTCTTTGGAAAAGCCTTTTTTGAGAGCAACTTGACACTGATTAACATTGGAAACCTGACAGGTGCTTTAATCTCCTCTATTGGGTGCTATATTTTTCCATAAAATTCTTCTTTTTTCTGAATCTATCCTCTTAGACAGTGAAACAATTGACATTTAGGTGAGAATGCTCTATATCATGAAGATTTTCTAAGTTTTATTTCCAGGAGCATTTGGTTTGTTCCACTACATGAAAGTATTTAGTTTGTCCCTCCTCACCCTCCTTCTCCACACAAACACGTATATAGACTGCATCAAACACTACTGAAAATCTCTTGGTGAACCTATAAACCCCCAATTCCACTGGGAACTATTGGGTTTTATACAAAAGAAGAAAAGTGTTAATCAATGTGGGGCCATGAAAGACAGCCTGTTTGGTTGAATGAGGCTTGCTCCAGTGACCCAATAGGAAACCTTACAAAGGACAGAACCGTGAGCCACATTCCCAGAGACATGTGCCTGACACCACAAAGTCCCTTACTCTATAATTCTGTGACTATAAGTCATACAGACAATGTCCCAATCTTCTGTCATTCTGGCTAGACTCCACCCCACAATTACCTGACTATAGCCAGGTATGCTCCTCCCCATAGTTACCTGGTGAAAGCAAGGTAGTCCAGTCCATTATAAAAGGGGCTGCTTGGCCCTTCCTCTCTCTAAGTTCTCACGTTTCTTACCCACCTCTCTACCCATCCTTCTCTCTCTCTCTCTCTTCTCCCCTCCCTCAATGTGGCCATGGCCTGGCTCTCTCCCTCTTTCTACCTTCTCTCTTTCTCCCTGACTTTCTGCAAGAAAGATCTAAAACCATAGAACTAAAACTATTTCATCATGACCCAACATGCTTAAACAATGGGAAAGGCTTTCCCTTAGAGAACAATGTCTAACCTCACACCAAAAGGCCTTCCTGTGTTCCAGTCACAGAACACACCAAGGACTCTCACCTGTGTGGGAATCGCCCAGAACCCCCTCTCTCCCTGCCCTCTCCTACCTTTTTGGCCCCGGGCATAACCGAGTCACCCCCAGGAGCTCTATCTTGTTCTCAGCTCGTCTGCTGTGTCCAGTAGTGTCTGGGATGCTGGAGACTGAGAATCTGCTATCTCTAGCCTCACTGAAGCCCAGAAACCTCCGACTGACCCTTGTCCACCCCCGGCGGGCTGGGTCTGTAGCTTTCCACATCCAGACACCCACCAGGGGCCTTATGGAAAGCATATGGCAGTCCTCCGCATCTGCCTGACTGAAGCACCAGAACTGAGGCGGGACACAGGTTTTCTCCCACTCCCTTTATTCCCCCATGCCGACTGCCCTGCAAATCATATTAATATATTATTTTTACAAGGGACTTATGATTTTAGAGAAATGCATGTATAAGAGGAGTCAAAAATATTCGTTAGAAATAGAACTATGTGAAACTAATGGAGAGTCTCAACCATTTCTAGAAACTCATGAAATCACTCTAAGAACATGGACTGATCCTAATCACCTGGAAAGGCCCTTAACTGGATAGGTTTTCATCTCACTTAGAATTTCACAGAGGTAGATAAATCTACACATATGAACTTTTAATGTTCAATGTCAACCAGGAAAACGTCATAATTGGTCTTTCCCTTCACCATCATTAGCAAGTATTACAAAACTTAAAGACATATAATTAAAGTGACCATTTTTAATTATCTTTACTGGAAAAATAAAAGAAATTAGCATTTAAGAATATCAAGAAGTTGAATATTTAAAATACTGTGCCCTATACTGAACTGCAAATGATTTCTGTTATACTGGAATAACATAAATATGAATACGGAATCTGTACATGAAGTATGTAAGACACAGCTGAGGCTTACATCAAAGACTCAGCAGTTAAGAAAGAATCCATGTCAAATCCAGGCACTGTTTCAACAAAGGTTGTCACACCAGCACTGAAGAAGGCAGAGTCAGGAGGATCACTGAGATTCTCTGATGTTGGGAAAAAGATAAAAGGGGAGGGCCCCGGGATTCCCCGGGAGAAGTGGGATAGGAAAAAGATGCCCACATCCTGCCAGAGTTTCCCTATTCTCTGGTCAGTCAGGCGTGGGAGGGCTGCCACCTACTCTATCCACTCTTCCCTGGGTGGGCATTCCTCTATCCCACCCTTCAAGGGGTGTCCAAGGGGAAGCCCAGCCTGAGGACCCCCTAGAGCTACTTTGCTAAAGCCACCAGGGTTGTAGGAAAGAGAGAATAAGGGAAGAAGTTCCCAATACTAACCAGAGTGCACAGCAGAACTTGAAGGAGAAGAGACACTCTATGGTTTAAGAGCTTTATTATAGAAATGCAGAGGAAAGAGAGAAGTTAGAAAGGAGGAAGAGAGAGATAGAAAGAGAGAAAGAGAGAGGGGAGAAGAAAGAAGGAAGAAGAAGAAGAAGAAGAAGAAGAAGAAGAAGAAGAAGAGGAAGAGGAAGAGGAAGAGGAAGAGGAAGAGGAAGAGGAAGAGGAAGAGGAAGAGGAAGAGGAAGAGGAAGAGGAAGGGAAAGGGAAAGGGAAAGGGAAAGGGAAAGGGAAAGGGAAAGGGAAAGGGAAAGGGAAAGGGAAAGGGAAGAGGAGAGAAAAGTGATGGGTAAGAAGACAAAGTAATAAGAGAACGAGGTGGGGGCTGAGCACCCATTTTTATGATCTTCACTGTTGCTAGGTAACTGAGGAGGAGTTTAGCCTGAAGGTCAGAAGCTTGGGCCATTGCTTATGTGACTATTGGCCATGCTTCTCTTGTGGGGGCTGTGGGAGCTGGTACCTTAGGTGGGGGCCAGAGTTCTAGGAACTTGAGGGAACAACTACTGTGTCATGTAAGTGAATTATGACCATTGGAGTTCAGACCTCAGCTCTACTGGAGACCAGCCTGAAATTCCCCACATTCTGGGTGCCAAAATAGCTGAAAAATGCTAGGTCTAGTTTCAAGGAGAAACCCTGGCTCACAAAAACTAGGCAGAAAGTCATAGAGAAGGACATTTGAAGTTCTAGTCTAGCTTCCATCCATATCTACACATGGGTACATTAATCCCTCTATACATGTTTATAAGCCATATTCACATGTACCCCAATTATATTCATTTAATTACAGAAACTAAAAGAAAATGCAATAAAACATACCAAGTATATAAATTGGGCATACATATTAAGCATTTCAAAGTGTTTTCACATACTCTAGTGGAGAAAAGGTAGAATATATATATATATATATATATATATATATATATATATATATATATATATATATATGCAAATTTTGTGGTGATATTTCTAGAGTAGACATATGAAGAAGCAATATATGAATAACTTGGGAGTCAAAGAAGCAGAGATAGACTAGAAAACATTAATAGAGCCCCAAGAGAAAACCAAATTCATTGGTCATCAAGTCTCTTCTCTCATATATGTCAGTAAGTGGAGACAATAGCACTGCCTTGTACATGGTCCTTCTAAAAGTAGGTCATCTTAGCCTAGTAACCAAAGGAAGCTAAATAAAAGATCTCTCTCTCTCTCTCTCTCTCTCTCTCTCTCTCTCTCTCTCTCTCTCTCTCTTTCCTTCTCTCCCCTTCCTACCTCCTACCCTTCCCTCCTCTTTTCTTGCAGACAAATATTAATAAATATTATAACATCTTTTATGGGGGCAGCGAATAGTACATTGTTTAATTCAATGGAAAATCATAATATTACAGAGACATCTTCTTCATCAACCATCTTTACAAAAGGCTCTCAGTCTGAAGTCCTCCAAAAAGCCCAAAGAAAGCAAGATTTGAAGAATACACTCAGTAATCTGGGATTCAGAATAAGACTTTGATTTATAAACTTAAAGAAAAAAGTTATTTTCTTACATACTTATTTACCTGTTTGCTGATAAGTCACAATTTATTGTAAGTTCAACATTCTCTTATGTTGGCTCTGCACAACTTCATCAGATAAAAGTACTCCTATTATAAGCAAATAGTACATGAAAATTGCATGATCATCTCTGTGCTCTTATCTTAATTAACACAACTTTAAATATACATTAAACTGAGGAAATTTGGCACCTATTTCTTTCACTCCTTAACTGCTTTTCTTCCAAACCAATTCAAAAAAATTGATAAAGACTCTAATATTATCCAGGATCCAGTGAAGACAAATTGTATATATTTGAAATTTCACAAAACCTGTATTTATTCTAAAATGAAACCCCTTTGTTTAAGGACACATAATTTGGTACATAAGATGAGAGTATATACTAAGCAATAAATTATCTATGCTTTCTTATTTCACAATTACTCATAATACTACAAATAATCTTTCCTGTATAGGCACAAAATAAACATGAATATTTATTGGACATTTAATTAATTCAGTAATTATGCTCAATAATTGCCAATCATTTCTTCATTCAGTCTATGTATTGTGAATCAGTTTTGTGGCAATATTCACTGCTCTGAAAAAGGATTAACATAGGAAATTCTCATCAGCAAATAACATCACACAGCTTAGAGTAGTTTATTCATTTGACAGATATGAATTGTTAAATTGTAATTCTAAGTCCTGGCACAAAGCCAGTCCTGTATTATCTTTGCTTTAAAAAATATAGTCATATGAGTTGGTACTAATTTCATAAGTCAATAATTGTATCAAAAGTCCTCTGATAAATATTTAAATAATAAGCCAGACAGATTAAACTTTTAAAGAAGAACAGTAGAGAACACCAATGACTTCCCCTCACTGGAAGCATAATGTATCCACATAACTGCTCTTGGCAAATGTTTTTTCTAAGGTGACATGAGCCCTGCCTACATTGCAGAGAATAAAAATATATAAGACATAACCTCAGCTTGCAGATTTCTCATAAACGAATCCTGTCATTCTAATTCTTACAATTATAATCATGACCTATTTCCTTTATGTTGGATAGGAAGCATGGTAAAATAAACTTAAATTGTGAATTCAACTAGATAATCTTTTGCTTTATAGAATATGAGCAAGAAACTTAGGAAATTTTTCTGTAACCTTCTTTCACCATGTGTTATATTTGGCCAGTGAATACTAATACATAGATCCAGTTGTAGACTTATTTTTCAATCTCTCCTTGTATAAACTGCATTAATCCTTGTGTTTTTGCCTTCTGTTTGCCATCTTATGAATAGAAGAAGCTTTATTAAGCAGCATCTAATGTTAGTACTGTACTTATGTAGCCAGATTTTAATTACATATCCTATTAAATGTGGTTTTTGTTTATCACAAAATTTTTGAAATCACTACCTATCTGACTATCAACAATGCTGTCAATGACTCAGATGTCCCTTCAGACCAACAAGGAGTCATATTTTATGAGGCTAGTTTTCAATTTACGTTAGCCATGCCATTCTAGTTTCTTTTTTTTTAAATTTTTTTCTCTTTATTAGATATTTTCTTCATTTACATTTCAAGTGTTATCCAGAAATTTCCCCTTACCCTCCCCCATCCCCGCCCTACCCACCCCCTCCCACATAATGGCCCTGACGTTCCCCTGTACTGGGGCATATAAAGTCTGTATGACCAAGGGGCCTCTCCTCTCAATGATGGCCAACTAGGCCATCTTCTTCCATATATGCAGCTAGAGACATGAGCGCAGGGGGAACTAGTTAGTTCATGTTATTCTTCCACCTATAGGGTTGAAGACCCCTTCAGCTCCTTGGGTACTTTCTCTAGCTCCTTCCTTGGGAGTCCTGTGTTCCAACTAATAGNTTAATGGGGATATTTGATTTTCTGGTGTCTACCTTCTTGAGTTCTTTATATATATTGGATATCAGTCCCCTATCAGATTTAGGATTGGTAAAGATCCTTTCCCAATCTGTTGGTGGCCCTTTTGTCTTGTTGACAGTATCTTTTGCCTTACAGAAGCTTTGCAACTTTATGAGGTCCCATTTGTCAATTCTTGATCTTATAGCACAAGCCATTGCTGTTCTATTCAGGAATTTTTCTACTTTCATAGTCAACAGTTGCACATAACATACTATAACACAATTCTCAGTAGTAATGACCAGAATAAATCTCTGGAGATAAATGTCCATTCTTTGTACAGTTTTAATGCATCAGGCATGGAGTCAACAATCCCAAGACAAAAAAGAAAAACACTCTAGAAATTGAAACTATTGAGAAAAGCATAATTTATCTCTATAGCAAAGAGCATGATCATTATATTTTATTGTATTTACTTCATATTCTTTTCCTTTTTTTGCCAAATCCACTCCAGTGAAATCTGTGTGGCAAGCCCAAAAGCTTGGACAAAATTCTGAGGCAAAAAGTTTCATGAAAACTTAGTCTCATTTATCCTTGGCATCCTGTAGCATGAATGTACCAAATTTGTCCCTGCAATAGTGTGGAGGGTCTTGCATGCTTTATTACAGTATTTTACTGGATAGGAGCTAGAAATCTAAGGGCAAGCTTAGAATTTAGTTTAGAAATCTTATTATATTTATGTATGGCAGACTATATTACTTAATAGAAGAAAGTCCCCCACAAAATCACTTAGAATAACAGCTGAGTCACTCCCATATATCAGAATTTACAATGGTTTAAGAAGAAAATCGGGTTGTGGTATAAGAAGGAACTAGAGTATTGTATTGTTCATGTAAGTGTTAGTAGAACAAAACTTCTCTGGTGCATGTTTTTCTCTACGCCCAGAGGAATAGCATAATTAGGTATTTACTAAGGGACCCAGGTGGTGGGTCAAACAATAGTCTAAAATTGCATGTGGGCATACTAGCCCTTTCATCTGGCTCCTGTGAATAGCTAACTTTAAATAGGTCTGATCTTATCTCAGTTGTAAACACTGCCTGGCTACTGTTAGCTTTTTATGTATGCATATTCTCTATTTTGTGTAAAGAACCATTATGCATCTCGATGTACCTTGGCTGATGCATTGCCTAGCTTTCTTGTTTTTCTTATGTATTATAAGTCTGATGCTCTCTTTGAGAAATTACATTCAGATACAGCACTCTCTGTGTGTCAGTGTCTGTCACTTCTTGCAGACTCCTTGTCTACCTGATTACCAAAATCCTGTTTCCCCGAGGGTTGAGAGACCTACTGATTCCAGTCCATGGCACTTTTTAAAAATTTATTTTACAATTTTTCATAGATTATGACAAAGAAGATGACGGTGATTACTTTTTTTTTCTTTTATTCATAAGGAAGGAATGTTTAATATTCTGACAATAAAATACAAAACTGTTATAAGAATTAAGAATTTTTTTAATTCATAAATCATGTTGAAGTATAAACACTGCCCATAAAATTCTTTTACTTATTGTAGAAAACATTAGAGAGCTAAAGATAAGTCTCTTTGTCTACATCATGTCTTGTTGTAAGTGCTTCCAATTTTTTTTTTTAAGATTTATTTTATTTATTATATATAAGTACACTGTAGCTGTCTTCAGACCCTCCAGAAGACGGCGCCAGATCTCGTTACGGATGGTTGTGAGCCACCATGTGGTTGCTGGGATTTGAACTTATCACCTTCGGAAGAGCAGTCAGGTGCTCTTACCCGCTGAGCCATCTCGCCAGCCCCAGTGCTTCCAATTTTAAGAATGATAATATACAACACTGTTCTGACATAGTTTTCTTTATAAATCCATTAAATTCCTATATCAGTGTTTGCAGGTAAGCATTATTCTAATGCTACATTTGTGTGCAGCTCAGACATTGAGAACAAGAAAGATGCATATATGCATATATGCTAGGATTAACTTGGGCCATGTGATTTGAGTCTGACGTCAGAAACAGGGCTTTCAGTAGAGCATCTTCAAACATTTAACTTCAACTTGTTGATAATAAAGACAGGAGTGTGTGCTTATCAATCTCAAGATCACATTACAGTGGACAATTAGTGAGCCTTTAATGATTACGGTAGTGGAAAACATCCATTTTGGTGAAATTTCTTTGTTATTCAGATCAACTTGAGGCACCTGGTACAGATCTCTTCTCAACTGAGTTTCACACATTTTTATTTTCTCATTTACTTTTGCGCAGCAGACATTAGGTAATAATAGGAGCAAATATATATTCAAAACCAAGATACATCACTGGTATCTTTAAGACTTACACAGAAGCCTCCTCTCTGCCTCAGCTTTGTTCTATGACTGCTAATAATGAGACTAGTTTTGTGCTCTTAAAATTATGATTTCTAATGAGATGATCATGTGCATTTTTTCTTTGAGTTTTTTTTTTTATGCAGTGGATTATGTTAATGACTTTCATATGTTGAATCAACCTTGCATGACTGGGATGAAACCTACTTGATCATGGTGAGTGGTCATTTTGATGTGTTCTTGGATTTGGTTTACAAGAATTTTATACAAGTATTTTTGCATCGCTATTCATAAGCAAAATTAGTCTGAAGTTCTCTTTTTGCTGGGTCCTTTTGTGGTTCAGATTTCAAAATAATTATGTCTTCATAGAGTGAATTAGGTAGTGTTCCTTCTGTTTCTATTTTGTGAAATAATTTGAGGAATATTGGTATTAGCTCTTCTTTGAAGTCTAATAGAATTCTGCACTAAATCCATCTGGCTGTGGGATATATATATATATATATATATATATATATATATATATATATATATATATATATATTGGTGGGAAGGTTTATAATGATTTCTTCTATTTCCTTAGGGGATATGGGCCTGTTTATATACATTACCTGCTCTTGATTTGTACATGGTATCTGTCTAGAAAATCATCCATTTCATCTAGAATTTACAGTTTGAGTATAGGCTTTTGTAGTAGAATCTGATGATATTTTTAATTTCCTCAGTTTCTGTTGTTATGTCTCTCTTTTCTTGGAAACAGGCAACCTCAGGAGATCGGAGGTGGGGTGAACCCTAAAAATTTGCAGGAGGCCTGGACGGTGAGAATCACTCTGCATACATACAGAGGGAGAGATCTTAGATGAAATGCCCAACACTGGGGAGAGGGAACTTGTAGAGTCCACCTCCAGTAGAAAGACAGGGCATCAAGTAGAGGGATGGGATTGCCATCCCATAGTGAAAATTTCTGACCACAAATTGTCCCTATCTAAAATAACTGCAAGGACAAAAATAGAGAAGAGCCTGAGGGAAAGGAAGTCCAGTAACAGGCCCAGAATGAAATACAGCATACACTAGCTGATATGAGGTCCCAAAACCTATAAAGCAGAGGACTGCCTGGTTTGGACTCATTGAGAGAAGGAACACTTAACCCTTGAGAGACTTGAGTCCCCAGGGAGAGGGGATTTCTGGTGGGGTGTGGAAGTTGGGACATCCTCTTGGAGACAGGGAAAAGGAATGGGATGAGGAACTACTGGAGGGCTCAATGTGAGGGGGATGATGACTACACATTAAAAAGGATTAAATAATGATGATGATGATAGTATGATTTTGTAATATGTTCAGCATGATAATTTTCTTTTCAAACTATACACATAAAACATGTTATTCTTATTTTAATTTCTACTTTGTAGCATAACCAGTTGAAATATGTGTCTATCACAGTGTATAAATATAAGATATATGACTGTCATCATCTTTAACATAAACCCAAATAAAACACACTTGTTTTTATCATCTCTACTCTATAAGGTATATATTGGAATAGTTGGAGGTAGAAATGCTGAATCTTATGACAATGCACTGTTTACAGACATTGAACAGCATTTCAAATCTTGATCTGTGAAGGTAAATGATTCTAATTTCTTTCAATATTCTGTACTGAAAGGAAAACAGATGCATAAAACAATGTTTTGAAAAGTAGAATTTTTACTAGTAGTATTTTTAAAGTACCCATTGGAATATTTCTACTTCAAATTAAAGGTAAATACTGATAATTTACTAAGATTAAAGTTTTCTAGAAATATTCTCTGCAGATGAAATTATATGAATTAATTTTCAACCATTTTCTAATAATAATCTGGCACCAGTAACCAATATTTGGGCTTAAAATACATATAAATCACCATCTGTAGATAAAAATTGATAAGACAAGACCAAACATGATCTTGTAAATTTTATGTTTATTCATAAACAGAGTTACAAAGTAGATGCAAGGTGTTGCACCTGTTTATGGCATTCACTTTCACAGATTGCAATTAACTGGGTCTCATCATATTCACTAGATGAGATATCTGTAGTGGGATGGAGTTAATTAAGTGCATTCTGTGAAAATAATTTTTGTTTATGGAATATGGAAACTACCACTATAGATATACGAAAAGTGGTATATGGCAATTTTATATGGTTTTTCTGAATCAACCAGGAGTTAGGTGGATATGCACTGGTGTTTATACCTATAAAATAAAATAGCTGTTCTTCAGTGACATAAAATATTAGAAAAAAAAGTGGGTTATACATCAGATTATTTTTACATATTCCTTAGTTTTCCAGTAAATGCAATCTTATTTTCTTCCCTGAATGACTATAATATGAAAAATGATTGCATGATTATATCCTACTTTTTTATACTAAAACCAAGAGTAAATTAGGTTACTTTGAAAACAATAAAGTGACTATAATTAGTTGTACATGCATACATTGTGTAAATATACAAATTCAAAGAATTTGCTAAATATATTATGTCACTTTGAAGCTACCAGGTTTTTTAATAGTTCTAATCAACATTTCTAGTGACATGGAAACAAAAATTATCCCTATTTCAGCAAATCATTTAAAAGCAAATTAAAAGATACTAGACCTTTCATTACAGGAGATTGTATAGGCAAATGATCTGTTTTATACTGATGACTATTCCCTCTGTTTGCAGGTAGCTTCATTTGGGGTATAGATCAGATTTACAAGGCTAACCCAGTAGACAACAGACTTGTTTCTCTTCTGCACTGATGTATGATTATCATGAACAGAAACATGAACATCTTTACACTCCTGACTTAGCCCCAGTGACAGATCAAAAACTATTCCAGAAGAATCTAGCTTTGTGAAGCAATGGTTATCATCTGGGTTTGTTGCAGGACTATCAGGAAGGGTTTACAGGCTGCATAAAGATAGCTTCATAGCTGACAAAGAACATGGAAACTGTCCTCTTCCTATAAAACATTAAAAAGACGTGTATCTTCATAATCTCCCTCCTCTAGTAACAGTTAACTACTTTTAAATTCCGTGTAGAAGAGTGGTCTAGTGAACCTCTTCCCTGCTCCATGTCTGAGGTAATGGCTCTGCCTTAAGGATGATTCTTTTAGGAAATCACAGATGTTGGCAATTCAAAAGCATGGCTGCTCTGTGATGCCAGGAAGAGGATGCTCTACCCTACATGGGATAAAATACAAATATGTGAATATTGCTACCTAACATTTATGCACAGACAAAAGATTAAAGTATTCTTTAGTAATTCTGGCTTTTTATTTAATCTGAAGTGCTCCTTATCATTGTCTACACATTATCCTGACACAACAGAACTTTTTTAAATATGTAGTTATCCTTATTAAATATAAAACCCATGCACAATACCTTGGAGATACTGGCATTAGTGAATTATATGGCTCTTCAATGTCAAATTGAAGGGCATACTTCTCCACTGTACCAGATAAATGGTGGTTTGCTTCATCTTGACTTCCTGGCCCTTTAAAAATCAGTTTAATACTCCTAGGAATTTTATGTCAAAAAATGAACTCTTTTACTTCAACTTTGTAATTAACATTCAACAAGGCATCTAATCAAAGCATCCCTTTCTCATTAGTACAGTTCTGACAGTTTCATCATCAAGTGGCAAGTGTTCCAGCAAATTGTGTTGATATCCTATCAGATATGTCAAGAACTTGATCTTTCTTTCCATTAAGTCAGATTAGGGACAGGAACCAATTTCCATTATGAATATATGACAAAGAGCGTGTGATGATTTTCCAGCAAAATTTTCTAATAGAATGTGGATTAAGCTTCTGCTTCCTTTGGCATATATTCTACACAAGACACATATATTAAAATATTAATTGAATAATGCAATATTGATGGACTAGTTAAACAATTCAAGGTCCTTGAAATCAATTAGTTATTTGATTCTAGGTAAGCTTTGAAATTCTGGTAAGAGAAAGTGCTGGAATTTATTGTAGGTATAAGGGATATGACAATGTTAGTTGTAATAGCTTTGTAGATGTTTTTTATTTATTCTTCTATTCATTATTTCTCATTTTATATGCTTATATTTATTAATATTTGTTTATATTATGACCATTATCTTTAATAATATTCTATATTTATCATTAACACATGAAGCTACCTTTTTAATTGTTAAAAATATATGAATGCATATGAATCATACATTATTTGTAGAGTCAAATACTGTAATGAGAAATAAGGTAATGATTTTCCTCTTTGTTACCATCACTCATGATTTCACATTAGCTATTTTGGTCTTCAATCTTGTTTTCACTACCTATTATACCCAAAAATTCAATATATTACACAGACAAGTGACCATACGAGTCAAAGAAAATTACTCTCTTTTGGTGATGATGTTTTAGACACTAAAATATTTTATAACAAGAAGCTTATAGATAGAATTCAAAAACGCAGAAGCTGATCAGGAAGAAACTTAAGAAAATGTGAGTAATTTATTCAAACTTGAGACATAAGATTTATGCAAATTTATTGTGGTAATATAGTTCAAAATTGATAAATTATGTCCTTTGACAATTTTGTGTAAAATAGGAATGAAAATGAAATTGAATTGTAAATAATTTACAGAGCTACTCTCACCCTGGTCTTTAGAAACGTTGAGGGTAGTCACATCAATTATCACACGAATGAATAAAAGACAGAGAATCTTTCATAAAAGTTAATTTGTGTTTTCCACAAATAGAGTCCTGGAATTGACCCTGAAAATTTAATTTTGTCTATAAATAAAATTTTTGTATTTACTATGCAAAATATTTGAGTTAGCTGATTGTGAGTGTTTTCTTAAAGATGAATCATGACCTTCTTAACAGTAAGATGGGAAGGAAAAGGCTTATTTGACTTATATGTCCACATTGTAGTCCATCTTTGAAGGAAGCCAAGACAGGAACCAAAACATCACAGGAACTGGGAAGCTGTAGCTGATGCTGAGGCTGTGGAGAGATGCTACCTACTATTTTGTTTATTATGAGTTGCTCAGCCTGCTTTATTATGGAATCAAGAATCACCAGTCCAGTGAACTACAATGTACTTGGACCTCCCCAATCACTAATTAAGGAGCATTCCTACAAGACCTGTGGTGATGCACAACTTTATTACTCTGGAAGCAGAAGCAGGTGGAGTTCTGAATGTGAGGTCATCAAGGTATATAATACAGTCAAGCTCAGGTAGTGAAGAAAACCACTGAGAACCAAAAGATCCTAAAAATGTATTGGAATGAAGAGCCATGTTCCAGGTTCAGCTAGCAGCAGGACATGGCATTTTAAGGGATATGGTTTTGGAATCAGAATTTGGTAGCTTAGGAAATATAGGTAGGATGAGATATTATTTGATAAAATAGGTAATGCTCAGGAAAAGATAAAGAATAAATATAAATGTTAGATTTAATATTTTAAGAGATGAAAACAGAAATTATCCATTATGGAGGTGGACACAATATGAAGTGATTGAATTAAAAGCACATATAAGAGAAAATCCAATGTTATCTGTAAAGAAAAACCAGGATTTGAAGTAAAGGTAAAAAATGAATTGGTAGGTTCTATTCTGAGGAATAGAAAGTTGGCAGTCAAGAAATTTTCTATTGTTGTTCCTCCTATATGAATTGACCAGTACCCACAGAGCTCATGTCTCTAGCTGCATATGTAGCAGAGGATAGCTTAGTTGCCCATCAGTGGGAAGAGAGGCCCTTGGTCTTGCAAAGATCCTATGCCCCATTATAGGGGAATGCCAGGGCCAGGAATTGGGAGTGGGTGGGTTGGGGAGCTGGGGTAGGGGGGAGGGTATAGGGGATTTTAGGAGAGGCAACTAGGAAGAGGAGAGCATTTGAAATGTAAGTGAAGAAAACATCTAATAAAAAAAAATAAATATATATATGTTTTTAATTCTAGCTGAGACACTCTTAAGCTTTTCCATTTTCGCATTTGTGAGAAAGGCATTTTCTTGATTTACAGCTTGTATTATTTTACTATTGTTGAGCAGAGCGTGCATGATGCAATCTTAAGTTGGTAAAATGTGTACAGCTCATCCAGTTCAGCCACATTTGGCGCTAACACATTTGTTAGTAGAAATGAATGTAAAGACTAAAACACTGAAGCAAAATGACAAATGATAACTTTTATATCTTGGGTTTGAAAATTTACATTGAAATTTTCCTTTTTGAGAGTTGAAGCAAAAGAAGAAAGATACTGCCTCAAGTAGGCACTGGAGCTAATAAATATTTTATTGTTTCCACACAAAATATTTTCCATTAATTAAGTTAAAATATTTTACTTTAGTTTTATTGAAATGTTTGGTTTTCCAGCTAGATGAGACTAAAAGAAAAGGACATTCATAAATTATTCTGTAGAGTGTGGAAATGTCTTTATTAATGGCTAGAATAGAATATCAGCTCATACTCTGTGTTGAGCATTTTTATAAGGGCACTACATTTTCCATTCATTTACTTTTACTACCATACTATGATAAAAATAATAGTACTTTCCTCCTTTTATAGATGAAGGAAATAAAATGAAGAGAACATGTGATCCAGGGTCTTATTGTCTGTTCTTCCTGACAGTTGGATTGCACAGTGAACAGATAGGGTTTCTTGGGTTTTATTTAATTTTATGGATGTGTTGCTTTCTTTAATGTCTTTCTTTCATGTGTGTTCATAGCCTGCAAAGACCAAAAGAAGAGGTCAGGTATTTGGAATTGGATACTACATTGGTGCTGAAAACAAACCTGGGTTCTGTGTAAGAGCAAACATTGCTCTGACTAAAGCAACTCTCAATCGCTGCATAGATATTTATTCCTTACGTAAAGTTAAAATTTTCCCTTTCACTTGTGATTTTTTTTTAAAATACCAGTTGTAGTAGTATTTGGTGACATAGAATCAGACATAGTAAGCAAAATTCTATGTCTTACTGTTCTTATAGTCAGTAGATGGCAAAAGCTACACTGTGTTATGCTATTTTTCTCTGATGCACAGTGGTGTGGTTTTCAGAGTTCAGAGCTCATCATTATATCCCCTGAGGAACTTGACAGAACTACAAGATAAACTTTGAGTTGTCACTACTCCCAACTGTAGGAAACATTTTTTCTGAGTACTTTCTGATTTTTTGGTCATCCCTATCTTCAGATCTAATCTCTTCCTAGAACTATGATTGTTTAAGAAAATTACTTTTAGCCACCATTTTTTTCTCAAAGTTCCTTCCATGTGAAAATACAGGAGTTGATGAATGGGAGAAATATTTAGAAAGTGAATTTATTGTTAAAATAATTTGTTATAAATCTTCTGGTGAAAGAAAATCATCTGTAAAAGAAAAAAGTCTCCTTAGTTCAAAGATCAGGCTCTTTCTCATCTTGCTTTTTCTCTAATATGATTTTTCCTAATATATGTTGATCCTCTTAGCTCACATTCTTTGGGGAAAGGATGCAATTGTTTTCTATGAAACATCTTCTGAGTAATTATTTCTTTTGGTAAGATGCTTTCAATATTTGATTTGTAATATCCTTGACTAATTTTTATCAGTAGAAATATAAAATTTCACAAGCTATTATTTTTATTATAGGAAATTTGGCTATCTAGAAGTTACTTGAGTAAATCATTACTCATTTTAAGATACTGTATGGGAAAACTATTTTATGCCAGCATGGAAGGAGCATAACTGCTGTTGAGTTTGTGTGGTTAGCTTAAGGAACACTCCTCCATTACAGGTGGGACTGCAAGCTGGTAAAACCACTTTAGAAATCAGTATGCCAGTTTCTCAGAAAACTGGGCATAGTACTACACAAGGACCCAGCTATACCACTCCTACATTCCTAGAAATATACCCAGAAGATGCTCCAACAAGTAATAAGGGCACATGCTCTACTATGTTTACAGCAGCATTATTTATAATAGCCGGAATCTGGAAAGAACACAGATGTCCCTCAACAGAGGAATGGATAGAGAAAATGTGGTACATTTACACAATGGAGTACTACTCAGCTATTAAAAACAATGACTTTCTGAAATACACAGGCAAATGGATGGAACTAGAAAATAGTATCCTGATGGTATGTAGTCACTGATAAGTAGATATTAGGCCAACAGTTTAGAATTTCCATGATACAACCAACAAATCATATGGAACTTAAGAAGAAGAAAGACCAAAGCATGGATGCTTCAAACCTGTCTAGAAGGGATACAAAATAATCAGAGAGGGTAGAGAGAGGGAGGGACCTGGGAGGGAAAGTGGAGGGGTAGGAGAAAAGTGGGTGGGAGAATTAGGTATTGGAAGGGACAAGAGACAAGTACAGAGGGTCATGAAATTGAAGAGAAATATGTAGCAGTGGGAAATGGGAACCGCCACTCTAGAAAGTCCCATCTGCCAGAGAAGGGAGAGGCTCTCAAGACCCAACAGTGAAGACAACAGAAAAACCCAACAAAGGGGAGATAGAACCTCTAAAGAACAACTCCAGTAGATAGACATGGTGCCCAGTTGAGTGATGGGGTCACCCACCCATATCAAATATTTTAACCCAGAAATGTTCCTGTCTAAAGAAAAAAATAGGGACAAAATATGGAATAGAGTCTGAAGGAAAGGACATCCAGAGAAGGTCCCAATTAGGAATCTATTCCCTCTGCAATCTAAACTCCCATACAATTCCCTATGTCAAGAAGCACTTGCTAATAACATGATATTGCTGTCCTCTGAAAGTTTCTACGAGCACCTGACCAATACAGAGGAATATACTCATGACCACCCATTGGTCTCAGCCAGGGAACCCCAATGGAAGAGCTAGGGCAAGAACTGAAGGAGCTGACGGGGATTGCAACCCTGTAGGAAGAACCCAGAGCTCCAAGGAAGACTAAATCATCAACCAAAGAATATACATGGAGGGATCCATGGCTCCAGGTACACAGGTAGCAGAGGATGGTTTTATCTAACATCAATGAGAGAGGAGACCCTTGATCCTGTGGAGATCTGATGCCTCAGAGGAGGGTGATGCTAGAGTAGTGAGGCAGGAGTGGGTGAGTAGGTGGAGGACCACCCTCATAAGGCAAAAGGGAGCAGGGAGAGCCAGGATGGGATGGAGAGTTGTGGAGGAGTAAGGGTAAGGGGGATATCATTTAAAGTATAAACAAATAAAATGATTAATAAAAAACTCAAACATGCTGAGATACTATGAGTCACCATAAATATAAAACAAAATGATAATTTAGATAATAATTAAAAGTATCTAGACGTTTATGTGATTTTGTTCATAACTTTGTAGCTAATTAGAATCTGTCAATGAAGATAGAGGATTGCTTTTCTTGGCCAAAAGAGAATTAAAAACTAGCATGTTGATAACTGATCATGTTAAAATGATTCAAGATTCCTTGAAGATCTCAATGAAATAAGATCATCACATTTTACAATTTTATTTTAGACAGCCTCTCTCATCCTCATAAATTTTCAGTGCATTTACTAGCAAATTTACCTCCTTCTGCTAAGTTTGTTTTCGTCTTTGCAACACTAAACAATTTCAGCGTTATAAGAACTCAGTGGTAGTATTGGGAACCTGGAACTGGAATTTTTGGATATCAATGACCCAGAAAGCAACCGTAGAGAAACATCCTGAATCCCATTTGCCAGCCTGTGCCAGGCATGGAGAGAGCCAAGCCTTGTCATTCAGATGATTTCAGCTGTGATGAATTGTGACAGTTTGCACCATCAATTGTGTGAAAGAGAGCATCTGTTTTCATCATATTCTACATGATTAGGAACTCTGCCACTTTGCTGAGGTCTTCGGTTTATTAACAGCTTTCAAATCTAGTAGTGATATTGTCTGCATCAAAGAATAACTTTTCCTATTACATAGCAGACGTAAGTTAAAGTTTCAAGGCAGCAATGGTATTTAAGTATTTATTACTATTCTGATGCTGAGAATTATATTATTATTACCAAAACAACTTTTCATTTCACTTGAATATCAACTAAAATTTCAGAATGAATAGCAGATTTCCATGTATTGTCTGTATTTTCATGTAAAATCAAATTTCCTTGGCCAATTGCTTTAAAATATTACAGGTACTCTTTCAGGATCATCATTGGTCTCTCTGGAATATTTAAGGCATTATATAACCTCTCATGTGATGTGTGACATGATGTCTCTAAATACAAGTACAAAGTCTTAGACATACATTGTCTTTTCTTACTTAACGAGGATTCATTCAAAAATTTTAATGTATTCAATGCAACAGGGAATCACTAGGAAAATGTCAACTTAAGCACAATCAATAAAATGGTGGCTTTTAGAGGAAGGGACACATGACTCAGCAAGTGCAACTGAAAAGCTATTGTAAAATTCACTGTGGGAATACATGACCAGACTCTGCTGGTGCCATTGCAGAGAACACAGGAGGAAGCTGAAGCCTACTAAGTGTCATGAGGTAAAAGCAAAATGTATTAATAATTTAGTAATTACGGAGTTTGGGAGATCAGTAAATCAAGCAACTCTAATTTTGGTTTGATGAAATAAGTATGCATAGTAAGTAATCATTGTAATGAGAGAAGCTAAAGCAAGGGCATATTTAACACTGAAAACAGATAAAAAGAAGGGAAGTATGTGTGTGTGTGTGTGTGTGTGTGTGTGTGTGTGTGTGTGTATTTATTTATTTATATTTTAAAGGTCTATTTTATTTATTATAATGTGAGTACACTGTAGCTGTCTTCAGACACTCCAGAAGAGGGAGCCAGATCTCGTTATGGATGGTTGTGAGCCACCATGTGGTTGCTGGGATTTGAACTTATCACCTTCAGAAGAGCAGTCGGGTGCTCTTACCCGCTGAGCCATCTCACCAGCCCCCGTGTGTGTGTTTATTAAGAGATAGAGTGTATGAGTGTGTGTTTACAAAGAGACAGACAGACAGATAAATTATATGGATATCATTCCACGTTTCAACATACTTCTTTCAAAAACTCTGTCTAAGGGCTAATAAGTTTAAACCATACCAGCTTACAATCCATTTTGGTCTTGATGTTTGTTTAGTCTATGGATGGAAACACTGTTAGTTTACACTTTGGCACACTTTCAAAGCAAAGAAAACCTTTCTCAAGTGACATATCACCCTGTTAGTATCTATTGATTTTTTTTTTTTTTTTTTTTTTTTTTTTTTTTTTTTTTTTTTTTTTTTTTTTTTTTTTTGCTTTGAATGTTAACAGAGACATAAGGGGTGACATTATTTCTACAGTTAAATATTTTAAAACTCAGTTTTCAAAGGGCACAACTTCCCCCTTAAGGACAATAATAAAATTGTCTCAGATGTTCCAACATACCTGATCTGAAGGAAAGTTATTATCATCAGTGACTCAAAATGGGCTAATTTTTTGTTATAGTTGCTGTGGTAATAACTTGGAAATACCTGAAAATATAATGTTCTGCAACTTCAACTCCACTTTATTCTAAATTAATAGACTTAAAATTTGTGGTAGTTATATATATGGTAAATATAATGATAATTGAAATATCTCAGAAAATGTATTCTTTATTAATGCTTTTGAGGAAGCAGGAGAATACAGAGATAATGGATGAAATGATAACCAAGTAATACCCACCAACACTAGCGAACAATTTTATATTCAGTAATTATAGTTAGAGAATTCTCTATATTATGGTTTTTTGTTACTATTTACTGTGAAGTTTACAATTCACATAAGATTACAAGTCACATAATTATTTCAGATTACAAATGTGTGTTAAATATACACTCACATAATTGGTGAAAAAGTGGGCTCGCATATTTCACTGATATTTTATGCAAGTGGAGAGTACTTACTGTGGCTAGTCTTCCAATTCAGCTATAATATCTTCAAAGGGAACTGAAGTTTTGAGAGTCAATCACACATCATAATAAAATGAATTTTTTCAACCGTAAGAGGAATAATGAACTCCAAATGGAAACTATATAGATATATAGATATACAGATAGAGAACACATAGATAATGTCTGCTAAATGATAATAAATGAAAGTGATATATGAGCAATTAGATATAAAGCTAGATGGTGAAAAGGTGGATAAGAATAAATAAGAAATTGATCAAAAAGAAAGTATTAGTGTTGGTACTATGACTATAGCTCATTAGCTAACTTGGACAAGGCTTTGGGTTCAGCCTCCAGTACAACTAAGAAACAAAAGAAACAAATATAGAAAGTATCAGTTTGAGAATGAGAAAACTGAAAGAGCTACAGTATATAAGCAGTATTTTCATAGTGTTTAAATTTGAGAATAGCTACTTATTGCCTATAAACTCAAAATACATATAAAATCAGACAGATGAGCAAGAGATTTAGGGAATCCTATGGATAATTATCTATTGTATACTTTGGAAGAGTATGTCTACATGTAAATAACACAGACAGGGAAACACTTAAATTAAAAAGACAAAATCCTGCTTAAGGCTGAATCATGACATCAGTATATTGGCAGGAATATTCTAGAATACATAAATGAATAGAAGACAAAGCCATAGTAAGGTCAGAGAAGTATGAAACAACATGTGCTGTGCGTGTAAATACCCAGAACCTTAATATGAATCAATTGAACTATTGATATCATGGAAAAAAAGAATTGGGAAGTTATAATTTTAAAGAAGTAGGCAAGATATGGTGAATAATATTTAGTTTATGCAAATTAAATTATGAATGCTTAATAATCTAAATATATTGAATTGTGAACATTTCAAATCAACAAGCATGCAGACATTGATACAATGTACCTATATTTACATGTTTTGTATATACAAGTATGATTTATAATTATGCTATTAAAATCATTAGTAACTTTTTTTTTTTTTTTTGGTTTGTCGAGACAGGGTTTCTCTGTGTAGTCCTGGCTGTCCTGGAACTCACTTTGTAGACCAGGCTGTCCTCGAACTCAGAAATCTGCCTGCTTCTGCCTCCCGAGTGCTGGGATTAAAGGCGTGCGCCACCACGCCCGGCTCATTAGTAACTTTGTTAAATCTTTTATACTTGTTACTAGTTTGGTAATTGCAAGTAGGAATTTAAAAAGCTATTACTGCAACTATCAAATTTTACATATAAATTTAGATGTTCTTGTAAAATTATTTTGATGATGTCATTGGGTCCATTTACATTTCAAAATATTTATTTTAAATTAGATGTGTGTAATGTTTTTCCATGTACTCACAGAGTTCAGAAGTGTTGTATTTCCTTAAACTGGAGTTATAGGAGATTGAGAGGCTCCTAACATGGGTTCTGAGAATTGATCTTAGGGTCTCTATAAGAAGAGTGCACACCCTGTATGGGCTGGACCTAATCTCCTTAGACATATGTAGCATGGTGTCTATGTGGGTCTCCTACCAAGTTGAGCAAACCTGACTCTGATTCTGTTGCCTGTCTTCGGATCATTTTCCCCCAGCTAGGCTACCTTGTCTGGCTTCATTTGAGAGACTATGCACCAAAACCTGCTGCAAGTTGATGTGACAGGACAGCTTGATACTTATTGGGGGTGAGGTGGGGCTTCACTTATCAAAGGAGAAGGAGAATGTTAACTGGAGAATATGAAACTAGGAGACAAGGGGGAATAGGACTGTGATCCAGATGTAAATCGAATAAGTAAATTAAGGGATAAAAATCAAATAAAACAGGAGAAGAAGAAGAAGAAGAAGAAGAAGAAGAAGAAGAAGAAGAAGAAGAAGAAGAAGAAGAAGAAGAAGAAGTTGTTGTTGTGATTCTCTGTTCCAGTCTCCATATACCATTTTAACTGTCATCTATCCCTGATGTTTTTAAACTTGTC
>LR750988.1:167742-184967 GCA_902729485.2 Mus minutoides
AAGAGGATGGCCTAGTTGGCCATCAGTGGGAAGAGAGGCCCCTTGGTTATGCAGACTTTATATGCCCCAATAAAGGGGAACGCAGGGGCCAAGGGGTGGGAGTGGGTGGGTAGGGGAGCAGGGCCGGGAGGGGGGAGGATATAGGGAACTAGCTGGATAACACTTGAAATGTAAATGAAGAAAATATCTAATAAAAGTAGTAAAAAAAAAAATGAATTTTTTCAACCGTAAGAGGAATAATGAACTCCAAATGGAAACTATATAGATATATAGATATACAGATAGAGAACACATAGATAATGTCTGTTAAATGATAATAAATGAAAGTGATATATGAGCAATTAGATATAAAGCTAGATGGTGAAAAGGTGGTTAAGAATAAATAAGAAATTGATCAAAAAGAAAGTATTAGTGTTGGTACTATGACTATAGCTCATTAGCTAACTTGGACAAGGCTTTGGGTTCAGCCTCCAGTACAACTAAGAAACAAAAGAAACAAATATAGAAAGTATCAGTTTGAGAATGAGAAAACTGAAAGAGCTACAGTATATAAGTAGTATTTTCATAGTGTCTAAATTTGAGAATAGCTACTTATTGCCTATAAACTCAAAATACATATTAAATCAGACAGATGAGCAAAAGATTTAGGGAATCCTATGGATAATTATCTATTGTATACTTTGGAAGAGTATGTCTACATGTAAATAACACAGACAGGGAAACACTTAAATTAAAAAGACAAAATTCTGCTTAAGGCTGAATCATGACATCAGTATATTGGCAGGAATATTCTAGAATACATAAATGAATAGAAGACAAAGCCATAGTAAGGTCAGAGAAGTATGAAACAACATGTGCTGTGCGTGTAAATACCCAGAACCTTAATATGAATCAATTGAACTATTGATATCATGGAAAAAAAGAATTGGGAAGTTATAATTTTAAAGAAGTAGGCAAGATATGGTGAATAATATTTAGTTTATGCAAATTAAATTATGAATGCTTAATAATCTAAATAAATTGAATTGTGAACATTTCAAATTAACAAGCATGCAGACATTGATACAATGTACCTATATTTACATGTTTTGTATATACAAGTATGATTTATAATTATGCTATTAAAATCATTAGTAACTTTGTTAAATCTTTAATATTTGTTACTAGTTTGGTAATTGCAAGTAGGAATTTAAAAAGCTATTACTGCAACTATCAAATTTTACATATAAATTTAGATGTTCTTGTAAAATTATTTTGATGATGTCATTGGGTCCATTTATATTTCAAAATATTTATTTTAAATTAGATGTGTGTAATGTTTTTCCATGTACTCACAGAGTTCAGAAGTGTTGTATTTCCTTAAACTGGAGTTATAGGAGATTGAGAGGCTCCTAACATGGGTTCTGAGAATTGATCTTAGGGTCTCTTTTATAGAGTGCACACCCTGTATGGGCTGGACCTAATCTCCTTAGACATATGTAGCATGGTGTCTATGTGGGTCTTCTACCAATTTGAGCAAACCTGACTCTGATTCTGTTGCCTGTCTTCGGATCATTTTCCCACAGCTGGGCTACCTTGTCTGGCTTCATTTGAGAGACTATACACCAAAACCTGCTGCAAGTTGATGTGACAGGACAGCTTGATACTCATTGGGAGTGAGGTGGGGCTTCACTTATCAAAGGAGAAGGAGAATGTTAACTGGAGAATATGAAACTAGGAGACAAGGGGGAATAGGACTGTGATCCAGATGTAAAGCGAATAAGTAAATTAAGGGATAAAAATCAAATAAAACAGAAGAAGAAGAAGAAGAAGAAGAAGAAGAAGAAGAAGAAGAAGAAGAAGAAGAAGAAGAAGAAGAAGAAGAAGAAGAAGTTGTTGTGATTCTCTGTTCCAGTCTCCATATACCATTTTAACTGTCATCTATCCCTGATGTTTTTAAACTTGTCACTAAAATATGAAATACTTACAAAGCATTCTACTATATATTATTTTTTATAATATATATTATTTTTTAATCAAATAGTACATACCTTTAGATTACATTTCTCTGTGAAGCAGTTATGAGCATCTTGTCATACACACACACATATATGTTTATATATATGTTTATATAATGTATATTATATATAAGTATAGTATATATGATTTATATATATATATATGTATATATATATGTGATTTTTATATAACATTTATATATTCTTGTTCACAGAGGATGATTATGAAAGTAGGACTTTAAAGTACACTTAGATCTTACATCTTAGATCCAGAATACATATCACAACTGCTTCATTCTATGACTCAAATCAAGCCATAGAGGAGTCTACATTCAAAAGCTGAAGAATAAAATTTCATAGTAAGGCTCATGAAAAATTGGAATGGGCCACATCAGTGGAGGAAATTGAATCCTGAAACATTTGGTAATCCTCCATGCTTTGGAACACTGTCATTGTGAGAAATGAGATCAAACTTTTCTTTTTTCCTTGGGGATAAAAATGGATAGGATTTATTATAGAGTAAACTGAAATTCTCTCAGGGAGAGTGGACAATGGTCTTTAGCCTGATTTACATTTTAGGCAGACATTATACTATTTCCTTTTTTGTTTTTTTCTTTCTTTTTTTTTTTTTAAATTAAAAAAAATATTTTAAGTTCTAAAGCATTTTCTTTACTTGAATTAGTTAGAACAATGTTTTATTAGATATTTTCTTTATTTACATTTCAAATGTTATCCCCTTTCCTGGTTTCCTCCATGACTTGTAAAGGCTGTAACTCCAGGGATCTTCTCAGAGTTTAAAGGCAGGTCCTCAGCCAAGAAATTTCTCCTCTGTTCATTGTGTTTGTTACTCCTGGCCAGAATATATATAGCCTCTTCTAGACTAATCTGTTTCTGTTCTCACAGACTTGTGATATGTGGTTTACCTCCTGAGTCTCAGAAGCCACCCACTCACTCCTGGAGGGAAGATTTCCATTCTGCTGAATGAATGCTTTACTCAAAAGTGACTCAATTATGACCTTGTTTCCATTCTCCCTGTTTAAAAATACTATTAATAAATGAGTCCAATTACGAAACCCTGTCTCATATTTAGACCTCTTCCACAATATTTAATATGATTTTATATTATTCCTGATGAAAATCAGGCATTTTAAGTATGATATCAATAACCTTACACTACAGATAGGGAAACAATTATTCTTAAACCATGCACAAGCAAAATAATATATAAACTTCGGATTTCTACTCTTCTTCCAGAGTTCTTCACTATGTAAATAAACAAATTCAGGCGGGATGGCACAGCTCATTGATCTGAATTTGTATGGAGGAATGCAGAAATTGGAATGAGAATATTTAGCTATCTTTCTCTTCTTCTGTCTGTATAACCACATAACCATCCATCCATCCATCCATCCATCTATACATCTATCTCTCATCTATTCACCCAAGAACTAAAAGATTTATTATTTCAATGGCTTTGATGTTAAACAGAGAAAAATAAGTCTAAAGCACTAAAAGTTATTAGCCTGACAAGTTTATAATCATAGTTATTCAGGCTTCAACTGTATAATACAGTTGAAGACAAGTAAAACTTCTAAGCATTTCTTATCTATTGAGCTATAAACAAATTGGTTAGTTTTGTTATTTTGTAAACATTTGTGGAATTCCATGCACAAATGAATGAGTTCTATGTAGAACTTGATTTGTGGCTGTGTATGGATGCCAGTCTCAACAAGGATTTGTTTTGGTTGACGATATAATTAATTTGTTATTTATCTGTGGTTTATTTTGATGTCAAAAATAAAAATAAAATGAATAGTGATCACTAGATTCATAGACTAAAATACTCAGCACCCCACAATTTTGCAACAATTACAAGAGTTGAACAATATTCTAAGCAAAAAGAATATATAAAAGTTGTGAAGCATTGCTATACAACACGTGCTTTGGACTCCTCTGTAATGTCTTCACATATGCTATCTAGCTAGACTTGCTGTATCTACAGATTGCAGCTGATAACAATGAACTCACTAAGTACCTATTTATCTTAGTTTATTTAAGGCAGAAAACAGTTGAAAATATCATTTAAAAAGTTCTTAGAAATACTAAGGTAAACACAGATGAATGGTATTTAGTGGTCAAGATATGCAGATTTAACTTCCTAACATATGTTTACCCCTTCAATATATTAATGAAATTAGAGAGTAAAAATTTCAAATCAAATGTAATTTGTAATTTGTTTGTTCTTAGCTTATTTCATGACCAAATTTAGTCTATGGTTATATTTGCTACATTTTTATTCTCAAAGTACAATTGTGTCAATTGGAACTTCCACAGAATATTACCCATCAGTTCTTTAGTGTTAAAACAGTGTTAATTCTGAAGACCTCAAAATACAAAGAAGCTTTAGCACATCTCTTACAACTTGTGAATTTTATTGACCAAATTTTTCATGATATTATTTTTCCATGTTTGGAATTGAAGTAACAGATGTCCTAGACTCACAAGAATTTTGAGAATATGGTAACATATAAAAATCACTTATGTAAGTAATTAAGAATTCAATTCTTAATGTTTCTTGTTATTATGTTTATGACCATTACTAATCCTTCCATTAATTATAATATTATTTATGTTATTATTCATTTTAACATTTAGAGTATAATATTTTCCAAAATGTGAACTAGTCCTTTTCATTAGTTTTGTCTCTGCCTCTAGATGATAACACTAAGTAGATTAATGTCTAATAATCTTTAAGAAAGTAAATCAGAAATATAATTTCCATCATCTTTAAAGCTCATTTCTGCTAATGGTATTATATAAATTACCCAAATGGGGTAAGTTCATAATATATTATTATGGAAAATATTTCATCAAGTTTATAAAAAAAATCTAATCCAGAAAATCTTAGTGAATGAGGATTATAGAAAATTAATGCACGGTATTGCCATGCTGTTGGGTAAATGATAGAAACATTTAATATAAGTGCCAGAACAGTCAGTTGATGTTGAAAACCAGCTAATGAGACCTAAAATCAGAATTTCAATTTTGCTTAATTTATGTTGGGGTCCAAGGTAACCACAGAATGGACTGGGTTTCCCTGGTAGACAAACTGGGGCTGGAATGTGAGACTAGATGGGGGAGAAATGAAGATGTTAAGAGGATTATCTGATCAAAGCATCTCTCATTTTACTTAGGAAACTTTTTGGGTTATAAGAGGGTGGCCCTGTCCACAGTCAGTTCTGCGCAGGCACCTACCTGGGTTCAGTTGGCAGATGTCAGGATGCAGCTTGAAGTCCCTGGCACTGGGGAATGCCTAGAAAGTAGGATCTGGGCAAGACACAGGTAGCAGATCCAGGAGGAGTTTAGAGGTATTCAGCACAACAAAGGAAGCCAGCCTTAGCTGGAGAACCACTCCTTGGGTGGTTTCTTGTGGCCTGCTTTCAGAGGCAGCAGGTCTGAACTCTCAGCCTGAAGCAGGCTTGCAGGGAGGGAGCTACAAATTTAGAGCAATCCAAATTTATATTTAAATAGCTGTATGTAGCTGGGAATATTTAGTGGAAGGCACAAATTAAGAAACTACGCCTACACAATATTAGTCTAAATAGCCCAACTCTTGTCACTGGCATTCACTGACAGGTAAAGAATAAATTTGAGAGATTTTTGTTCTAAGTGGATCTAAACACTTTTCTTGAGAAACAAAAAAAACAAGACCCCTGTTGTATCTTCTCTCCTGGTGACAAGGTTCTGTTGTCACCTGACTGCATGAAGACAGCAATGGTACTTTTTTTTTTTTTTTTTTTGGTAAAATATAAATGAAGCACATTTTTTAACAATCAGCTCATTTAAGATTTAGAAGAAAATAATTTAGTTCTATTCTTTTTTGAAACATATTACCATTGCAAAATTTGGTATTATCTTTATATTTTTAATTAAAGTCACAAAATTTTATGATAATTGATATAAAATAATATCAATCATTAATTGTAAAAATTATGAAAATCCAATAAACATTTCAGATTTAATATTCAATATTCAGAAAAAAAGTAAAAATGAATCTCAAGAAGGGGTTGGGAAGAATGAGGAAAAGGTATATGTTGCATAATAAATGAATCATTAAGTATAAAAGAAAAATCTTTCATATAAATATGAAATTTATAATGAGCATGGAATAAAAAAATAGACACTATGCCACTGAAAATAAGGAAAGCTTAAGAAATTTATGCACACACACACACACACACACACACACAGACACATCCCTACATACAAATTTCAAACATATAAGAAAGAAATTTGAGAAAAAAACTTATTCCTTCCAAAAAACTCTTAAAAATTACAATACCTTGTGATTGCTTGAAAAAACAAGAGAGCTATGTCAGGGTCCTGTCAGCAAAATCTTGCTGGCATATGCAACAGTGTCTGGGTTTGTTGGTTGTATATGGGATGGATCACCAGGTGGGGGCAGTCTCTGGATGGTCTATCCTTCCTTCTCAGCACTGAACTTTGTCTCTGTAACTCCTTCCATGGGTATTTTGCTCCCCATTCTAAGAAGAAACAAAGTAAACACATTTTGGTTTTCCTTCTTCTTGAGTTCATGTATATTACAAATTGAAAGCTCACAGTCATCTATATGATGGAACACAAGTCCCCCAATAGAGGAGCTAGAGAAATTACCCAAGGAACTGAAGGGTTCTGCAACCCGGTAGGTGGAACAACAATATGAACTAACCAGTACCCCCAGAGCTCCTGGCTCTAGCAGCATATGTAGCAGAAGTTGGCCTAGTCTGCCATCATTGGGAAGAGAGGCCCTTTGGTCTAGCAAACTTTATATGCCCCAGTACAGGGGGAACACCAGGGCCAGAAGTGGAAGTGGGTGGGTAGGGGAGCAGGGCAGGGGGAGGGTATAGGGGGGTTGGGGGATAGCATTTGAAATTTAAATGAAGAAAATATCTAATTAAAAAAATGCCTTAACAAAAAAAAAAGAAAGAAAATAGCAAGAGAAAGACTTGTGTACCAAAAATCACAAGGTATTGAAAGAAGAAATTGAAGAAGACACCAGAAGATAAAAAGAACTCTCATTTTTTCTTTTTTTTTGGATGGGTCAAATTAATAGTTTGGCCATTGTACCAAGAGCAATCTACGTATTTTTTGTTATACATTACTCTTCTCCCATTAGTGTGACCAAATGTACTATGTTATTTAATTGTTTCTGAGAGCTAAATATTCAGTTCAATGAATTTTTGCTTATGATATTTTCGTACTATTCACAGCAGTATTTTAATAATAAACATCATATTAAAATACATGCACTCTGGAAAATTAGGAAAATAGTGGGAAAGTATTTAACTTGATATCTCTTTTGTTTTTTTGATTTGCATTTTTCAATTATATTTCATTATCAAATTTACTCACATTTTATCAGTTTTATTTCTGTTTATTTTTTATGGAATTTTTTTATCACCCACATCTGCATTGGTCATTTGCCAGCAGAACCTCCCAAGGAACAGCCACACTGGATTCCTGTCAGCAAGCACCTCTTGACAATAGCAACAGTGACTGCAGACAGGATAGAGCCCCAGGTGGGGTGGTCTTCAGATGGCCTTTTCTTCAGTCTTTGTTTCATTTTTTTCTCCCTGTATTTCCTTTGTACAGGAACATTTCTGGGTTAAAAACTTTGAGATGGGTGGGTGCTATCCCTTGAATGGGGGGGGGGGCGGCATGCCTATCAACTGGTGGTGGTCTCTACGGGATCTATCTTGCCATTCCCTGCACCTTTTGGCTAAAGCCATCCCAACTGGGTCCTGGGATTCTCTAGCTTCCCGGGTATTAAGATTCCTCCAGTGCCTACCCCTAGATCCCCATCCCACACTGCTATATATGTTTATTCGACTTCCTGACCTCTGTATCTGATAGTGCCCTTCTTGTTTGCTCCCCTTCCTCTCTCCCACCCAAGTTCCCTCCTCCATCCAACTGCAGATTAATTCTGCTCCACTCTCAGTGCAGGACTGAATGGTCCACACCCTGGACTTTCTTCCTCCTAAGCTAAGTGTGATTCGTGGGTTGTACCATGGACATTGTGAGCTTTTGATCTAATATCCACTTATCCATGAGCTTATGCGATGTGTATTATTTTATGTTTGGGTTATCTCACTCAGAATGAAATTTTTTAGTTCCATCCATTTCCCTGAAAATTTCTTGAGCTCATTCTTTTTTTCATAGCTGAATAGTTCTCCAATGTATAAATGTACTACATTTTCTATATCCATTCTTCTGTTGAGGGACATCTCATTTCCAGCTTCTGGCTATTATAAATAAGGCTTCTATGAACATAATGGAGCATGTTCCCTTGTAATATGTTGGAGCATCTTTTGGGTATATGCCCAGGTGTAGCTAGGTTATCAGGCAGAACTATTTCCAATTTTCTTAGCAACTGCCAAACTGATTTCCAAAGTGGTTTTTACCAGCTTGCAGTCCCACCAGCAATGGAGGAGTGTTGATCTTTCTCAATATCCTTACAAGCATCTGCTGTCACCTGCTTCTTTGCTTTAGCAATTCTGATTGGTGTGAGGTATAATCTCAGGGTTGTTTTGATTTGTATTCCCCTAATATCTAAAGGAACATTTCCTTAAGTGCTTCTTAGACGTTTGAGAATCCTCAGTTGAGAATTCTCTGTTTAGCTCTGTGCCCCATATATTTGTTTTTATTACATATTTTCTTTATTTATATTTCAAATGTTATCCCCTTTCCTCGTTTCCCCTCTGAAATCCCCCTCCCCCATCTTCCTTCCCCCTGTTCTCAAGCACACTTACTCCTGCTTCCCTGTCTTGAGATTCCCCTATACTGAGGCATTTAGCCTTCTCAGGACCAAGGACCAACCTTCCACTGATGTCCAACAAGGTCATCCTCTGCCACATAAGCAGCTGGAGCCATGGATCCCTCTATGTGTTCTCTTTGGTTGGTGTTTTAGTCCCTGGCAGCTCTGGGGGTACTGGTTGGTTCATATTGTTGTTCCTCCCTTGGGACTGTAAGTTCCTTCAGCTCCTTTGATCCTTTCTCTAGCTCCTCTGCTGAGGACCTTGTGCTCAGTCCAATGGTTGGCTGAGAGCATCCATCTCTGAATATGTCAGGCACTGGCAGAAACTTACAGGAGATAGCTATACCCAATTTTTAATAGAGTTATTTGATTCTGTGGAGTCTAACTTCTTGTGTTCTCTATATATTTCACATATTAGCCCTCTATCAGATGCAGGGTTAGTAAAGATCTTTTTTCCAATCTACTAGTTGTCATTTAGTCCTATTGACAGAGAGCTTTTTAATTTTATGAAGTCCTATTTGTTGATTCTTGATCTTAGAGCATGAGTCATTGGTGTTCTCTTCAGGCAATTTTCCCTGTGCAAATGTGTTCAAGGCTCTTTCCTATTTTTTTCTCCTATTAGATTCAGCATTACTGGTTATATGGAGCGGTCCTTGTTGCACATGGACTTGAGCTTTGTACAAGGAATAAGAATGGATCAATTTGCATCCTTCTACATGATGACCCCCAGTTGAACCAGCACCATATATTAAAAATGCTTTACTTTATTCCACTGGATAATTCTGGCTTCTTTGTCAGAAATCAAGTGACCATAGGTGGGTGGGTTCATTTTGGGGTCTTGAATCCACTCCATTTATCTACCTGTCTGTCTCTGTACCAATACCATGAGATTTTTCTCACTATTGCTCTGTTGTACAGCTTGAGATGAGAGATGGTTATTCCCCCAGCAATTCTTTTGCTGTTGAGAATAGTTTTTTCTATCCTGGATTTTTGTTATTCCAAATGAATTTGAGAATTACTCTTTCTAACTTTATGTAGAATTTAGTTGGAATTTTGACGAGGATTGCATTGAATATGTAGATTGCTTTTGGTAAGATGGCCACTTTTACTATGATAGTCTTGCCAATCAATGCACATGGGAGATCTTTCCATCTTCTGAAGACTTCTTCGATTTCTTTCTTCAGGAACTTACAGTTCTTGTCATAAAGGTCTTTTGCTTGCTTGGTTAGAGTCATACCGAGATATTTTATGTTATTTGTGACTATTGTGAATGGTGTTATTTCCCTAATTCTTTTTCTCAGCCCATGTATTCTTTGAGTAGAGAAAGTCTACTGTTTTGTTAGAGTTAATTTTATATCCAACCACATTGCTGAAGTTGTTTATCAGTTGATTGTTGATTTCCTCCTTCATAATTTGTATGTCTTTTATCTCCTTTTTTTTTTGGTCTAATTATTCTACCTAGAACATAAAGTACTATACTAAACAGATATATATGTAGAGAGGCAGCCTTGCCTTGTCCCTGATTTCAATTTGATTGCTTTGAGTTTTCCTTCATTTAGTTTGATGTTGGCTCTTGGTTTGCTGTATATTGCTTTTGTTATGTTTAGGTATAGACTTTGAATGCCTGATCTTTCCATGACTTTTAGCATAAAGTGGTGTTGGATTTTGTCAAAGGATTTTTATCATCTAATGAGATGATCATGGACTTGTGTTTTTGTTGTTGGCTTTTTTGTTTTTGTTTTTGTTTGTTTGTTTGTTTAAATAGTGGATTACATTGACGGATATCCATATATTGAACCATCTCTGTATCTGTGTGATAAAACCTACTTGATCATAGTGAATGATCATTTTGATATGTTCTTGGATTTGGTTTGTGAGAATTTTATTGACTATTTTTGCATTGATATTTATAAGGGAAATTAGTCTGACACTATCTTTGTTGGGAATTTTTGTGGTTTAGATATCATCGTAAATATGGCTTCATAGAGTAGTGATAGATTTCTGCACTAAAACCATCTGGCGCTGCACTTTGTTTTGGTTGGGAGACTTATAATGACTACTTTTAATTCCTTAGGGTTTATGGGAATGTTTAGATGGTTTATATGATGCAGGTTTAACTTTTGTGGCTGGTATGTGTTTAGAAAATCATCCATTTTATCTAGATTTTCCAGTTTTATTTAGGACTTTGTAGTAAAATAGGATAATTTTAAAAATTTCTTCTGTTTCTGTTTTAATGTCTCCCTTTTCAATCTGATTTTATTAATTTGGATACTGTCTCCGAACCCTTTAGTTAGTTTAGCTAAGGGCTTATCTATTTTTTTATTTTAATTTTAATTTTAATTTTTTTTCTCAAAGAGCCAGCTCCTACTTTTGTTCATTATTTGTGTAGTTCTCTCTGTTTCTACTTGGTTGATTTCATCCCTGGGTTTGATTATTTCCTGCTGTCTACTCTCTTGGGTGTATTTGCTGCTTTTTCTTCTAGAGCTTTCAGATGTGCTGTTAAGCTGCTAGTATATGATCTCTCCAATTTCTTTAGGGAGGCAATTATGGCTATGAGATTTCCTCTTAGCACTGCTTTCATTGTGTTCCATGAGATTGGGTATGTTGTGCCTTCATGTTCATTGAATTGTTAAAAAAATATCTTTTATTTCTTTCTTTATTTCTCCCCTGACCAAGTTATCATTGACTAGATAGTTGTTCCTGTGTATGTGGTCTTTCTGTTCTTTTTGTTGTTATTGAACATCAGCCTTAGTCTGCGGTGGTTGAACAAAATTCATGGGATTAATTCAATGTTCTTATATCTATTGAGGTTTGTTTTGTGTCAGATTATGTGGTTAATTTTTGAGAAGTCACCATGAGGAGCTGAGAAAGTATTTTTTTTTTTTTAGGGTGAAATATTCTGTAAATATCTGTTAAATCCTTTTGTTTCATAACCTCTGCTACTTTCAGTGTGTATCTATTTATTTTCTGTCTCAATGATCTGTTGATTGGTGAGAGTGGGGTGTTGAAGTCTCCTATTATTATTGTTTGAGGTTCAATGTGTGCTTTTTAGTTTCAATAACGTTTCTTTTACAAATATGTGTGCCCTTGCATTTGACCTTTAGATGTTCATAATTGAAAGTTCATCTTAGTGGATTTTTCCTTTGATGAGTATGTAGTGTTCTTCTTAATCTGTTTTGATAACTTTTGGTTAAAAGTCAATTTTATCCAATATTAGAATGGCTACCCCAGCTTATATTTTTGGGACCATTTGCTTGGAAATTTTTTTCTAGCCGTTTACTTTGAGGAAGTACTTGTCTTTGTCACTGAGGTATGTTTCTTGTATACAGCAAAATGCTGGATCCTGTTTATGTATCCAGTCTTCTTGCCTATGTCTGTTTATTGGGAATTGAGTCCATTGATATTGAGAGATATGAGGAACCATTGATTGTTGCCTCCTGTTATTTCTGATGTTAGAGTTTAAATTATGTTTGTGTGGTTATCTTCTTGTGGATTTGTTGAAAGAAGTTTACTTTCTTTCTTTTTCTAGGGTGCAGTTTCCCTTCCTGAATAATTTTCCATCTACTATCTTCTGCAAAGCTGTATTAGTGGAAGGATGTTGCTTAAATTTGATTTTGTCTTGGAATACCTTTGTTTTTCCGTCTTCCATAATTGAGAGTTTTGCTTGATATAATATCCTGGGCTGACATTTTTTATTCCCTTAGTGTATGTATGACATTTGTTCAAGATCTTGCTTTTGGAGTTTCTGTCTAGAAGTCCGGTGTAATTCTGATAGGTCTGCCATTATATGTTACTTGACCTTTTTCTCATACTGCTTTCAATATTCTTTCTTTGTTCTGTGCATTTGGTAATTATGTGATGGGAGAAAATTCTTTTCTGGTTCAATCTGTTTGGTGTTGTCTAGGCTTCTTGTATGTTCATGGCCATCTCTTTCTTTAGGTTAACAAAATTTTATTTGATAATTTTCTTGAAGATTTTTGCTGGCCCTTTGTTTTGGGACTCTTCACTCTCTTCTATACTATCAGTCTTAGGTTTGGTCTTTTCATTGTGTCCTGGATTTCTTGAATGTTTTGAGTTAGGAGCCTTTTGCTTATGGTACTTTCATTGACTGTTGTGTCAATGTTTTCTATGGAATCTTTTAAACCTGAGTTTTTCTCTTCTATCTTTTGTATTCTGTTGGTAATGTTTGTGTTTATGACTCCTGCTCTCTTTTCTAGGTTTTCCATCTCCAGGGTTTTCTCCCTTTGCATTTTCTTTAATGTTTCTATTTCCACTATTAGATCCTGGATGGTTTTGTTCAATTCTTTACCAGCTTTTTTTTTTTCCTTTCTTTTTTTTTTTTTTCCTGGATTTCTTTAAGAGATTTATATGTTTTGTTTTTAAGTGCTTCTACCTGTTTACCTGTGTTTTCCTTTGTTCCTTTAAGGGAATTATTAATATCCTTCTTAAAGTACTCTATCATCTTCAGGAGATGAAAGTTTACATCTGAATCTTGCATTTCAGGTGTGTTGGGGTATCCAGAACTTGCTGTCAGGGGAGAAGTGGGCTCTGATGTTGTGAAGTAGTATTGGTTTCTGTTGCTTATGTTCTTATGCTTGCCTCTAGCTATCTGGTTATCTGTGGTATTTACTGTGCTTGCTGTGTTTGACTGGAGCCTATCCCTCATGTGATCCTGTGAACCTGTGAACCTGTGATCCTGTGATCCTGTCATCTTGTAATCCTATGATCATGTGCTCTTGGATGTGTCATAAAACCTTGGGAGCAAGTCCAGGCACATGTGCAAACCAGGAGGGGTCTCTGATGGGCCAAACTGTGTTACTTAAAAAGCAACATCACATAGGTGAAAAATCCTTTGATTTCTTAAGACTACGAAGTAATTTTCTTTTTTTTTTTCTTTTATTTCTTTATTTTATTTATTATATGTAAGTACACTGTAGCTGTCTTCAGACACTCCAGATGCTGGGATTTGAACTTATCACCTTCGGAAGAGCAGTCCAGTGCTCTTACCCGCTGAGCCATCTCACCAGCCCCACAAAGTAATTTTCTTACTGACAATAAATGGGACTCATGGATACTCATTAAACTTTTAGGGGATAACTCTGTTTACATGGATAATTTTGTCTGCAAGATTTAATGGATTCATTCAAAATTTCAGAATTGTCACTCAAGGATTGTATTATCTAAGTTTTTGTTTTTTGTTTTCTTAATTTTTATTAGATATTTTCTTCATTTACATTTCAAATGTTATCCTGAAAGTCCCCTAAACCCTCTCCCATCCCCCGTCCTGCTCCCCTACCTACCCATTCCCATATCTTGGCCCTGGCATTCCCCTGTACTGGGGCATATAAAGTTTGCATGACCAAGGGGCCTCTCTTCACAATGATGGCCAACTAGGCCATCTTCTTCTATATATGCACCTAGAGACATGAGCTCTGGGGGTACTAGTTAGTTCATATTGTTCTTCCACCTATAGGGTTGGAAACCCTTTCAGCTCCGTGGGTACTTTCTCTAGCTCCTCCCTTGGGAACCCTGTGTTCCATCTAATAGCTGACTGTGAACATCCACTTCTGTGTTTGCCAAGCACTGGTATAGCCTCACACAAGACATCTATATCAGGGCCCTTTCAGCAATATCTTGCTGGCATATACAATAGTGTCTGCATTAGGTGGCTGATTATGGGATGGATCCCCAGCTGCAGCAATCACTGGTTAGTCCATCCTTTTGTTTCAGCTCCACACTTGATCTCTGTAACTCCTTCAATGTTTGCATTGTTCCTAATTCTAAGAAGGGCGAAGTGTCCACACTTTGATCTTCATTCTTCTTGAGTTTCATGTATCTGGCAAATTGTATCTTGTATAATCTAGGTAATTTTTTTGAGACAAGTTTTTAACTACGTAACTCAGGCTGTCCTAAAATTCATGGCAAGTCTAATTTACTTGGCTTTTTGTCATTTCAGTTATCAAATTTGAACCATCAGTTAACTACTCTCTATTTCTGCGTAAACCTTAAATTAATATCAATAGATTTCAAGTGGCCTACCTTACAGCTAAATTGTATGTAATGGTGTGATGATATGGGGAAGATTACATGTATGTAATGGTGTGATGATATGGGGAAGATTACATGTATGTAATGCTGTGATGATATGAAGATTACATTTATTTGTTGACTGCTTTGTAGGATTATCTACTTAGATCTATTGTCAATCAACAATGCTTCTAACAAAATAAAACAAAAAGCAAAGCAAAACCAAAACCAAAATAAAGCAACAATTACCTCAATACAAACAGAAATTCAATAATAAGGCATATATAATTCATTTTTTTACCCTAGAGTCTGATTTCAAAATACTCTGGTTATCCTGTGACTCAGTTGCCTTCCAATTATTAACACAATCAAGCAGAGTGCAGTTTTTACTTTTGAAACTATTTCCAAATGTAAAAACTGCTTCTTTGGTTTTGATTACCAGAAAACACTATAATGTTTGTAAAGGTGAGAAAGGTAGTATCTCTTGTTAGTCAAATAATCTACTTAAATATCAATACAATATTTTAGTTCATATTTCAAATATTAAAGGAGGATATGTTTTTCTCCCTGTTTTATCAGTGAGAAATGTAAAAGGCATATATGTGTGTGTGTGTGTGTGTGTGTGTGTGTGTGTGTGCGCGCGCAATTAGGATTTTTCAGTTGTTTCTTTAAAATTCCTGTTTGCTTTAGGAAATAAAGACAAAGCACACTTGGGAAAACAAACACAATGGACTGGAAATTTTGCTATTCATCAAAAACTCATACTCAATGTTTTCAAGTTTTAGGAATTTCAGATCTCTTCAATCTTGTAAAAATCAAATTGTAGATTTTCAACCTGTTAAGAAAACAGCACATTTCTTCCTTGTAAAATGGCTTGATATATCAAATAGCAGGCAGAAAACAGAATTCAAAAACAGGTGGAAAGTGGTGCTTCATTGCAGGAAAAAAGGCTAGAAACCACAAGCAAGAAGGAGACTCAGGTCTCTGAAAAGAAAACAATGCTGTCTATTCCACTGTAGAGTTATTCAAGACCTGCCACAGAAGACAAAACACTGTGTCTGGCATTGGACCCATTGGTATCAAATTTTGTTCCATATAATTTTGGATGGTTATAAAAATGTGATTTTTCCCATGATAAATTTAAGTATGTCAATCACATTTTATTAAACTTAGCTGTGGCAATATCTTCTAATACACTATCAGGCCATCTCTACTTAGGATTATTTTCCTGTTTAATCATGTTGTTTGAGTGATCAGAAAGCATTAAAGTCTATATTTGTTTTCCTTTTATGAATCCTAAACTTTCTTTAGAAATGAATTATTCTGTAACCTGAGAAGCACAATAAAATAGGGAATGAATTTATTCATGAGGAAAAAAGAGATTGATGTAGTTCATGCAATCTAGAGTTAACTAAAAGTAGAAAGAATGAAAACCTTGGCAAACACTTATTGATGTTTTGTGATGAGGTTATAAAGAATATTAGTTTTACCTTTCAGCACTAAATAAATTCAGATGAATTATGTAAATCACCCTCTTTTAACATCCAGAACTTGTATATAGCTTATCTATAATATTTTCTGCTGCACAATAGCATTTCTTCCTTATCATTTCTAATCAGAACTAATTATAATATTAAAAGGAAAAAAAATCCTAAAAATATTCAATAATTAAACTGAAATATGATAGCAATCTGTTGTAATACACATTATTCTTCAATATTCCTTACATATATATGATGTAATCATTCTGTTACTTTCTATGCCAAGAAAATAACAAAAGAGATAAAGCACTGAGTGATACATGCATTTTAGTGTTTACCAGATGTCTTAGTCAGGTTTTCTATTCCTGGACAAAACATCATGACCAAGAAGCAAGTTGGGGAGTGTACTGGCTAGGTTTGTGTCAACTTGACACAGCTGGAGTTATCACAGAGAAAGGAGCTTCAGTTGGGGAAATACCTCCATGAGATCTAGCTGTGAGGCATTTTCTCAATTAGTGATCAAGGGCCCCTTGTGAGTGGGACCATCTCTGGGCTGGCAGTCTTGGGTTCTATAAGAGAGCAGGCTGAGCAAGCCAAGGGAAGCAAGCCAGTAAAGAACATCCCTCCATGGCTTCTGCATCAGCTCCTGCTTGAGTTCCAATCCTGACTTCCTTTGGTGATGAACAGCAGTATGGAAGTGTAAGCCAAATAAACCCTTTCCTCCCCAACTTGCTTCTTGGTCATGATGTTTGTGCAGGAATAGAAACCCTGACTAAGACAAATTGGTACCAGGAGTGGGGTATTCCTGTGACAACCTGACCATGATTTGGGGAGGACTGTGGAAGGACTTTGGAACTTTGGGCCAGAAGATCCATTCTGTGTTAAGAGCTCTGTGGGATGTTGTGT
>LR750988.1:186617-228794 GCA_902729485.2 Mus minutoides
AGATATTTTATACTGTTAGTGACTATTGTGAAGGGTGATGTTTCCCTGATCTCTTTCTCAGCCAGTTTATCCTTTGTATAGAGAAAGGCCATTGATTTGTTTGAATTGATTCTATATCCAGCTACTGCACTAAAGCTGTTTATCAGGTTTAGGAGTTCTCTGGTGGAGTTTTTGGGGTCACTTATATATACTATCATAAGGATCTTACCATGTAGGCTTTTTTCTTTCCTTTTGTTTTTGTTTTTTGTTTGCTTGGTTAGTTGGTTTATGTTTTCTGTTGTTTTAAATTTATTTACTCTCTTTCCATACCTATCACTACCCCTGCTCCTGGCCAAACCCTCTCATAGTCCGTCCTCCTATACTCCTCTCCTTCTCCTCTAAAAAAGTGGAGCCCAACCACCCCCGGGGGTGGGTACACCACCACATGGCACATCAAGTTTTCACAGAGCTAGGCACATCCTCTACCCCTGAGGCCAGACAAGGCAGCTCAGATCTAACATAGGCCATAGACAGCAGCTTTTGGGATAGAATCCACTCCATTTGTTTGGGTCCATTATGAATATCTGAGCTGCATATTTGCTTCATATGTACAAGAATGAGGGTGCTAAGTCCAGCCTGTATATTGTTTTTGGTTGGTGGTTCAGTCTCTGAGAGCCCCAAGGGTACAGGTTTAGTTGACTCTGTTGGTCTTCCTGTAAAGCATACCAGAGCATCATTGATAGTGTCTGGGATTGGTGCTTGCCCATGGGACGAGTCTCTAGTTGGGCTGGTTATTGCTTTCTATTCCCTCAGTCTCTGCTCCATCACCAATCCCTGCATTTCTTAAAGACAGGATATTTTGGGTCAAGAGTTTGTTGGTGGGTTGGTATCCTTATTCTTCCACTGGGGTCCTTCCTGGTCATAGGAAGTTGTCTCTTCTGGTTCCATATTCTTAATGTTGTGATTCACAGATGAGATCACCCACTGATTCTTGGGTGTGTACCATATCCCAGGTCTCTGGCATGTTCACAAGATGCCCCTATATCTCCCATACTCTATCAGTTGCAGATTTGAATTCATTCTCCAGGCCATCTCATCATCTCTCCAGTTTATCCACACACGTGATCCTGATTCCCGCCCATTCCCCTTAGTCTCTCTTCTCCCATACAGTTCCTTCACTCTATATGCTGCCTAGAAATATATTATTCTCCCTACTAAGTGAGATTTGAGCATCCTGGCTTGGGGCTTTCTTCTTGTTTAGCTTCTATGGGTCTGTGGAGTATAGCATGTGTATCCTGTATTTTATGGCTAATATCCACTTATCAGAGTACATACCATGAATGTCCTTTGGGGTCTGTGTCACTTCACTCAAGATGGATGATATTTTCAAGTTCTATCCATTTGCCTCCAAAGTTCATGTCTTTGTGTTTAGTAGCTCAATAGTATTTCCCTGTGTAGATGTGCCACATTGTCTTTATCCATTCTTCAGTTGAGAGACATCTAGTTTCTTTTTACGAACTGCTTTGAACAGTTGAGTAAGTGTCCATGTGATATAGTGGGGCATCATTTGGATATGTGTCCAGGAGTGGTGTATGTGGGTCTTGCAGTAGAATTTGTTGAAGTTTTCTGAGAAACCACCAAATTGATTTTGAAAGGGATTGTACAAGTTTGCATTTCCACCAGTAATGGAGAAGTGTTCTCCATGCTTGACATCCTCATCAGAATGTGCAATTCCTTGAGTTTATTTGTTTGTTTGTTTGTTTGTTTTTTAATCTTAGCCATTCTGTTCTGATAGGTGTAAGATGGAGTCACAGAGTTGTTTTGATTTGCATTTCCCTGATGACTGACTTTGAATATCTTTAACTGCTTCTTTGCCATTTTTTTTATTTCTCTGTTTAGAATTCTCTGTTGTGCTCTGAACTCCATTTTTAATTGTTATGTGAGTTGTTGTGTTTAACTTATTGAGTTTTTTGCAAATTTTGGGTATTATCCCTCTGTCAGACATAGGGTTAGTGAAGGACTTTTCACAGTCTGTAGGCTGCCATTTTGTCCTATTGACAGTATCTTTTGCCTCACACAAAGATTTGTAGCTTCATGAGGTCCTTTTAATCAACTGTTGATCTTAACACCTGTGCCACTGGTGTTCTGGTCAGGAAGTTGTCTCCTGTACCAAGAGGTTCAAGATTATTCCCTACTTTCTTTTCCTTTAGATTTAGTGTTCTGGTTTTATTTAGTAGCTCAATAGTATTTCACTGTGTAGATGTACCACATTGAAGACAAAGGATAAAGAATCCATTCTTCAGTTGAGAGACATCTAGTGTCTTTTTACAGTTTGCCATTTTAGTGCTTTGAACAGTTGAGTAAGTGTCCATGTGATATATTGGGGCATCATTTGGATGTGTGTCCAGGAGTGGTACATATTGAGGTCTGTGATCCTTTAAACATGAGTTTTGTGTAGGGTGATATAAATGGATCTTTTTGCATTCTTCTACATGTAATACATCCAGTTAAAGCAGGAGCATTTGTTAAAGATGCTTTGTTTGTTCCATCCTCGGTTTTCCATTACTAATCAAAAATCCAGTGTCCATATGTGCATAAGTTTATTTTCAGTTCTTTGATTCAATTCCATCGATACACCTTCCTATTCTTTTCCAAATGCCATGCAGTTTTTAATACTATTGCTCTGTAGTATATCTTGAAATCAGGGATGGTGACACCTTTGTAAATTCTGTTATTGTTCAGGATTTTTTATTTGTTTGTTTGTTTGCTTGTTTGTTTGTTTTGTTTTTCCCACATAAGTTAAAAATAATTCTGTTAAAGTCTGTAAAGAAATGTGTTGGAATTTTGATGGGAATTGCATTGAATCTGCAAATCAATTTTGGTATGAGAGCAATTTTCTTTATGTTAATTAATCTTACAGATCCATGAGCATGGAAGATCTGTCCACCTTCTGATACCTTCTTAAATGTTTTCTTCAGAAATTTGAAGTTCTTGTCCTATAGGTCTTTCACTTGCTTTTTAAAAGTTATACCAAGATATTTTATACTACTATGGTTATTGTAAAGGGTGATGTTTCCCTACTTTCTTTTCCAGATTGTTTATCATTTGTGTAAAGGAGTACTACTTATTTTTTTAAGTTAATTTTTTATCCAGCCCCTTTGCTGAAGATATTTATCAGTTTTAAGTGTTCTCTGGTAGAATTTTGTGAGTTGCTTATGTACACCAGTATATCATCCACAAACATCAGCAGTTTGACTTCTTTGTTTCTAATTTCTACCCACTTGATCTACTTTAGTTGTCTTATTGCTCTGGCTAGAAATTCAAGTACTACATTGAAAAGATAGGGAGAGAGCAAGAAACCTTGTCCCTGATTTTAATGGAATTGCTTTAAAGATTGTCTCCATTTTGCTTGGTGCTGGCTATTGGCTTGCTGTATATTGCTATATGTTTAGTTATTTTGCCTTATACCCCTGGTCTATCTTACACTTTTAACATGAAGGACTGTTGGATTTTGTCAAGGGACTTTTCAGAGTCTATTGAGATGGTCATTTGATTTTTGTTTTCTTTCAGCCTGTTTATATAGTGGATTGTGTTAGTGGATTTTTGTGTATTAAATTATTCCTGCATCTCAGGGATGAAGTCAACTTGATCATGGTGGATGATGATTTTATGTGTTGCTAGATTCTGTATGCAAGTATTTTATCAAATATTTTAGCATCAATATTCATAAGAGAAATTGGTCTGAAACTCTACTTCTTTGCTATCTTGTGAGACTTAGGTGTCAGGATGATTGTGGCCACATAGAAAGAGTTTGACACTTTTCATTCTGTTTCTGTTTTGTGGAATAATTTGTGGAGTATTGGTATTAGCCCAAACACTCAGAATATCTAAGCTACAATTCACAGATGACATGAAGCTCAAGAAGGAAGACCAAAATGTGGATGCTTCAGTGCTTCTTAGAAGGGGAAACAATATACTCACAGGAGGAAATATGGAGACAAAGTGTGGAGCATAAACTGGGGGAAAGGTCATCCAGAGACTGCCCCACCTGCGAATCCATTCCATATATAGTTGCCAAACCCCACAGTATTGCGGATACTGGTAAGTGTTTGCTGACAGGAGCCTGATATGGCTGTTTCCTGAGAGGCTCTGCCAGGGCCTGACAAATACAGGGGTGAATGCTCACAGCCTACCATTGGATTGAGCACGGTGTCCCAGAAGACAAGAGATACACTATCCAAATTAAAAAAAAAAAATCAGAAATATAAAGGAAGGCATATTAATAGACACTGAGGAAATTCAAGAAATCATTAGGTTTTACTTCAAAAGCCTATACTCTACAAAATAGAAAACTCTTAACAAAATGGACAGTTTTCTACACAGATAATATTTACCAAAGGAAAACTAAGAGCAGTTAATCTGTTTAAACAGCCCTACAACCCATATTTTCTTATTTCTATAAGGAAATGGAAGCAGTCATTAAAAATCCCCCAACCAACAAAAGCCTATAGCTAAATGCTGTTAGTGCAGAATTCTACCAGATTTTCTTTTCTTCCTTTTTAAGAATTGGATATGTTCATTATTTATATTTCAAATGATATCCCCTTTCCAGGTATCCCCTCCAGAACTCTCCATACCATCCCTCCTCCCCCTGCCTCTATGAGGTGCTCTCCCACCCACACACCAACTCCTGCCTACCTGCCCTGTTATTCCCCTACACTAGACCATTGAACCCCCCAAATGGCCAAGGGCTGCTCCTCCCACTGATGTGCAACAAGGCCATCTATTACCACATAAGCAGCTGGAGCCATGGGTTCTTCCATGTGTACTCTTTGATTGGTGGTCCAGTCTGCAGGAGCTCCAGAAGGGCCTGGCCTGTTGACACTGTTACTCACCGACAGGACTACAAACTCCCTCAGCTCCTTCAGTCTCTTTACTTCTAAATTTGACACAATAAATACACTCTTACAGCATTAATACTATTTCATTTCTAAATGTATTTTATATAATTGTACTTTGTTTTATATATATATATATATATATATATATATATATATATATATATAAAGGTTTATACTGAAAGCCAAGTAAAATATAGGAGAAAATATTCATATCTGAAAAGTCTTTTAAGGAAATAATTAAAAAGTAAGACTATAAAAGTTGGGGAACTGGGGATAGCCACTAGAAAGTCCCAGACAATAGGGAAGCGAAAGGCTCCCAGATCCCAACAGAGATGACATTAGCTGAAATACCCAACAAAGGGAAGAAAGAACCTGTAGAGGCCACCTCCAGTATACAGGAGTAGGCCCCAGTTGAGGGATGGGGCCACCCACCTATCTCAAAATTGTTAACCCAGAAATGTTCCTGGCAGAAGGAAAGGCATGGACAAAAAATGGAAAAGATTGAAGGAAAGGCTATCCAGAGACTGCCCCAAATAGAGATCCATCCAATTTGCTGGCAACAAACCTAGACACTACTGCTGATGAAATGCTTGCTGATAGGATCCTGGTATGGCTGTTCTATGAGAGGTTCTACCAGCACCTGACCAATATAGATGCAGATACTCACAGCCAACCATTTGACTGAGCCTGGGGACCAAAATGGAAGAGTAAGGGAAAAGAATGAAGATAAAGGGATTGCCACCCCAAAGGAACAACAATATCAATTAACTGGACCAACCAGAGCTCCCAGAGATTAAACCACCAACCAAAGAGTATACATGGAGAGATCAATGGCTCCATATACATATGTAACAGAGGATGGCCTGATCTGACCTAATCAGGAGGGGAGGCCCTTGGTCCAATGGAGGCTTGATGACCTAGCATAGGGGGATGCTAGAACAGTGAGGCAGGAATGGGTGAGTGGGTGGATGAACATCCTCCTAGAGGCAAAGGGGAGGAGAGAGAGAGCAGGTAGGATGGGAGGTTTTTGGAGGTGCAACCTGGAAGGGGATACCATTTGAAATGTAAATGAATAAAATGATTATCAAAAAACAAATAAAGGCCTATTTTTTTTCATTGTATTTTTCACATAGTATAGTCATTCATGAAAAGGTGATATATCACTTGTGGCTTCATAGATACTTTGTTTTTTCACATATTTTTGGTAGTAAATATTCTATGTTGAGATATTCCTTAAATCCATCTGTCTTTTCTGTTTTAGATAATGTGCATATTTAACTCTAATGCTCCTATAGGACAGTTTGTTCAGTGTTGTAGCAAATATTTGTGTTCTTCTTGTGATAATGGAGATGCATAAAGTGCTGTCTTAATTTGGGTTTTATTACTGTGAAGAGACACCATTCCTGGCAACACTTATAGATGAAAACATTTAATTGGGGATGGCTTACAGTTTCAAAACTTTATTTCATTATTATCAGAATGGGAAACAGCAGAATACAGGCAGGCATGGTGGTGGAGATGCAGCTGGGAGTTCTACAACTTGTTCCACAGAAAGTAGAAGGTGACTGTATGCAACAATGCACACAGCTTGAGCACAGTAGAACTCAAAGCTCATCGCCACAATGCCGCACTTTCTTGAACAAGGTCACATCCTGACAAGGCCACACCTTCTAATAGTGCAACTTTTTATGGATCAAGCATACAGACATAGTAACCTATGGGGGCCATACCAATTCAAACAATCACAAATGCAAACCTGAGCCTTCGAATGATTCTCAAAACTGCATTTGACTGCTGGTTAACCAATTACTAGCCTTTAAGTAAAAGTGAAAAGTTCTCTTACTCCATCAACTCAGGAAAAATATGACTTTAAGATACTTGGAAGAAATCTTATCATCTGGATTATATGGAAAATTAGTTTTTTTTATATATAAAAAGCCATTAGTGCTTATTTATTCTTCTCTATATATTGTATCCTTCCCACAGTTTCCCCTTCCTCCAAACCTTCCAGTCATTCTTCTCCATCTACCCATCCTGTCAACTCCACTTCTCTCTTTTCTTTCAGAAAACACCAGGCCTTCCAGAGGTAGTGATGAAAAATGACATAAGTCACAATAACAGTAAGCATACATCCTAATTTCAAGGCTGGAGGAGGAAACCCAGGATGACAAAAAGGTGTTAAGAGCAGGCAACAGTGTCAAGGCCAGCCATCACTACCACTGTGAGAAGTACCACAAAACCACAAAGCTATACAACCATAATATATATGCAGAGGGCTTAATGTAGATTCCCTGATTGTGCATTCAGTCTTTGTGAGTTCCTATAATCACTGCTTAGTTGACTTAATAGACCATCTTCTTTTGGTATCCTTGACCCCTCTGGCTCTTACAATCTTTCCTCTCCTTCTTATTCAGGGTTCCCCTGAGCAACACCTAATATATGCAGGTGGGTCTATGCATCTGTGTCCATCATTGACTGAATCCTCTCTGATGATCTTTGGACTAAGCACTGATACATGAGTATAACAGAATTTCATTAGGGATCATTTCACTGCTGTTGGTAGATGTGTGTGTATGTGTGTGTGTGTGTGTGTGTGTGTGTGTGTGTGTGTGTGTGTGTGTTGTTTTTTGTTTATTTGCTTGTTTTTGGCAGTTGTATATGGTTCTACCCTAACTCTCTGGTTCCTAGCCATCTGGACAATGTCAGAAACAGGTTCTACCTCAAGGGCCTTAAGTAGGACCAGTCATTTTTGACATTTCCACAAGTCTGTGCTTTCAATTACCTCACCACATATTGAAAGCAGGACAAATTCTAGGTCAAAGCTTTTGGTGTTGCATTGAGGTCCCGGTCCCGCCACTGCAAGGCTTGCCTGGTTAGATAAGATAGGTAGTACAGGTTCAGTAGTTTCCATTATTAAGTGTGTTCACTATGGTCACCCTTTTATATTTACCTAGAATTAGGTTGTTTCTACCACACTGGATTTCTACAGCAGGCTTGAAATGTTGTCCAACTCTGGTCCTCTCATATTCTACTTCCTTATATAACACCTGATCCCACCTGTTCCCAGCTCACCGATGAAGCATATTCTCTTCCCCTAACTGTAAAGATAGCTAGAAATTTAAATCATTAGAAATGGAGAGATTAATAAATATAACAACTTCCAAATGAAAGCCAACCAAGACTTGAGAACAAAGGAAGATGCTTGGAAATGACAGGGGAGAAAGAGAAAGTACAAGAGAGAACATGTTCACTTCCTATGTCCTTTGGGTCTTTATCATTCATAGTGTTGTGTTGAGTATTTTAGTAGGGGTGATGGGATTGTTTGGTGGTAGACATATTACCCCATTAAAATGCAGTTAAAGATAATTCTAAGTAGTTAGATGATTAGTTGTATGCCCCTTAAAGTTGACCATGGGACCTGATTTCTGTCTGTCTCTCTATCTGTCTGTCTGTCTGTCTGTCTGTCTGTCTGTCTGTCTGTCTGTCTGTCTGCTTGTCTCACTCCCAACCAGAAAATGAATGAGATTCAATTGTAAAACTCTCCTAACCTGATATGATGTCTTACCAATCTCCTCCAACTTACCAGGTAACTGACAATGTACTAAATATTTTGAAGCTATAAATAAAAGCTGATCCTCGTTCTTGGCACTTAGATTATTTTATCTTGTTAAACTGAAATTGACAGGAAGAATAACTAACAGGAACACACACATATACAAACACACACACAGAGTGAGAAAGAAAGAGAGAGAGAAAGAGAAAGAGAGAGAGAAATTAAGAGAGAAAGAGAAAATGATTAAATACTATTAAGTAGGTTTCCATAAAACTACTTCAAAAGGCTTTTAGAGGTATTTATCTTATTCTGTATTTCTCTCCTCTGCCCTAACATCCAGTCCTCAATCTTAATTTCACAATTTCTTCTCCATGAATTCCCATAATATTTTTATTAATGCTATTATCTCTCTCTTTTCATGGTATGTTATTAATTTACTGATCTCTCTGGGTTTTTTGGTTTTTTTTTTTTTTTTTTTGGTTTTTCAAGACAGGGTTTCTCTGTAGCCCTGGCTGTACTGGAACTCGGTCTGTAGACCAGGCTGGCCTCGAACTCAGAAATCCGCCTGCCTCTGCCTCCCGAGTGCTGGGATTAAAGGCGTGCGCCACCACGCCTGGCTTCTCTCTGTTTTTTTCAGTTGAAACTTACATTACAAAAAATAATAATACTTTTATATTTACTAGCTGGTTAATATTTTATATAAATATGCCATATTTTCATGATCAATTTATCAGTATATAGATATCTTGGTTGTTTTTCTTTAGTGCCATATGTGAAATTAGCAAATATAAACCTTAATGATCAGATATTTACATGGGAGGATATAGAATCTTCTGGGTATACATGTGAGGAAGAAGTGCAGATATACTTTTTGTCATGTTAGGAACCTTCACATAAATTTCCATAGTGGCTACACCAGTTTATACTCTCTCCAGCAGTGAAAAGCTGTTTTCCTTCTTCACATTTATGCCAGTAATTTTCATCTTTCTTAACCACCCTCTGTGGTGGAATAAAATCTAAATATAGTTTTAATTTTAATTTCTCTAATGACAGATGAAGGTGAACAAAATTTCTCATCAAACTGTTTTGTAGTTCACCTTTATGGGCACCTCTACTTATGTTCCTTTTAGTTAGAGTTATTTTCTTGACTTTTAAGGGTTTTTATTTTGTTTTGTTTGAATACTAGAGACAGTTCTCTGATATGTATAACAGGTTTGGGTTATTTCCCCATTCTGTAAGTTACCTCTTCTCTAAAATGTTGGAATGTGTCCTTTGTTATAAAGTACATTTTCAGCTCATAAAGACACATTTTTTTTGATTATTGATCTGTTATAAGTTGGTTTTATGCTTTGGGGATTTTATAAAACATGTATTATTCATCCTTCTATAAACCCTTTGCATACTGCTTCCTACATCTCCACCTAACCAATTCTGTTTTTCTTCTCTTTTCTAAAATAAAAAGAAACGTTATATTGTGTCGGAAAACTAATTTTGAGCATAGGGAGAAGAATGTATATGAAACAATCAGTGACACTCCACTTGATTCAAGAAAACTAAAACTCCCTCTCCCAGAAGCCAGCCATTTCATATGACTTCTTGGCTGGGGTTAGGGACTTGGTCCACCTCTCCACCCTCACATATTTTTCTGACTTGCAGTTATTCATATTTGTGCATGCTGTCAGAGTTCTGTGAATTTATATTGCATCTGTTCTTATGTATCTAAAAAGTACTGTTTCATCTATAACCTCTGACTATTACAATCTTTTATCTCCTGCATAGATCCTGGAGCCTTGACGAAAGGAGTGTGATACAGAGATACCACTTATAGCTGAACATTTTAAAGTGTCTCATTTTCTTTATGCTATTCAGTTGTGGTCATTGTATTAGTTGCTATCTATTGCAAAAGGAGGTTTCTTTACTAATGGATGGCTGAGGTACTACAACATGGTCTTAGCAGAATAATAGTATTAGGCTCACATATGATCCATGAGCTATTTACAATCAGATTCTTGGTTCTATATGACAGTTTTATGTCATTTTCATCTTCTTGAGTGGGCCTTAAGTAAAAATAAAAAAAAAAAAAGGTGTATTTTTTTATCCTATTTGTGACACTGCTGATCCAGGAGACAAGTTGTAGTGAGGCCATTCTGTAGCTTGCAAGTTTTATACTAGGGTGAGGTTGATGAAAATTTTCCTCTGTTTGTTTGTATACAGTTTTCTACATTTGAACACAAGTCAGAAGTGTTGAGAATTGTACGTAAATGCCTGTTGGAGTTCTTCTTGTTCTATGCCATGTGGAAGTGATATCTTCAAAATAGGTCTTTAACCAGAAGTTGTAGACATTGAAAATAGCCTGTGATTTTGGCTAAGGGGGGAAAAAGGATGTAACCAATTCATAGTACTGGATTTTATCTAATAGCATATGATGCCTAGTTTAATTTCTTTTCCTCCATTGATGTAATTTTAAGTAATGCAGATATAGGTAGGTGGGCATGTATATAAGCCTGGGTGTTGCTGAGAAGTTTGCAGTAAATTATACATGGTACATGTATCAAATTCAATTATATATATATATATATATATATATATATATATATATATATATGTGTGTGTGTGTGTGTGTGTGTGTGTGTGTGTGTGTGTGTGTGTGTGTTATATATGTTATATATAATGTTAAAATACCAAAAAAGTTTCAAAATAGTTCATCCTGTATTCAGTGTTTACCTATAATTATGTTCAATTGGCTTGGGGTTAAGAATGTTTATTATAATTATAAGGGAAAGGAAATTTAATCAAGATAAAAACTACACAAACCAATGTAAGCAAAGAGAGAACAATGATGGGTTGCTTAAAATACTGTACTGTACAAAGAGAAACTAGTCATCTATAGTCTAATACTTATGGAAATATTTTTGATGATATAAATTAATAGAATTCTAAATGTTAAAGAAAAGCATAATCATTCAGTTTGCATACAAAATCACTTATACTGTGTAGGACTGAGTACACACATCTGAAAAACGTGAATAGGTCTTAGGAAAAAAGAGCAGATTTGGCATAGGAGACCCAAAGGCAAAGGTAGAATCAATTTTGTGGCTTGTCTGAAGTGCCATCAAAGTGTTCACCATATTCTGTCACTTAGCATCCAAACTATAGAAATTTCTGACTAAGTTATCTACCTATAAATTCAGATTGTAACCATCTTTCCCTTCCATTTAAATAGCTATGATATTTTCCTGCAACAATATCAGCATACAAGCTAATGAGGTAGGGACAATTAACTTCATGTATGTTTTACAGATAAATAAGATTGTAAAATTATCTCTGCATAGGGATATTTGGTCAGTCTTGATTATTTAATTGAACTTGGTATTAATTTAAAATTAGCTTTGTTTACTTTCTTCTATCATTAGTACACTTATTAAAGTGGAGATACAAATAAAATTTATGCCAATTACAAAAGAAAATAATTGGATGTTTTTAATCTGGAAACTCAGACAATCAATTAAAGCAAAATTATTCTTGTCTCAACGACCTCATTATTTTTCATGCTCATTAATCATTAGGCATTTTTAGAAATACTTGCTCTATTTCTTTAGACAGAATATACAAATTTCTAATGTGACAAAGAATGTGCTTTTGTAGAATAAAAAGAAGCATGTATTGCTGAAAGAAATATTTTCAATTGGAAAGTAATTTACCTGGGATGGTGGTTGGTAGGTTTATCCTAAATTCTACTTAAATAAATACTTTTTTAAATGAATGAATGAATTTCATATTTTAAACTTACCAGCATCATTGAACTGACTTAATTAAGTTTAACAAAATGTTTGGTGAAGTCGTGTATTTCTTCCCTTGCACTGCGGAAACCCATAAACCTGTCATTGCTGCATATTTCTTTAATCTGAGAACTTTAGGGGTGGAGGCAGAAGACCCATGAATCCAAAGACAATCATAACATCACAACAAATCCCATCTAGCTTTGGTCAAATGAGTCCCCGTCTGAAAATAAAAATGACATGTAGAGAAATTCAAACTCCTTCATTAAATTTACTAATTAAAGATAATTAGCAATATATTAACTAACTTGTACCTCAGTTTTTACAGCAATGATTGTGTTATCATTGACTGGGTAATTATAAATTAAAAAATGTAATATTGTATATTAATTCCTGATACATATACTGGTGCTCAATAACAGTTTCCCTTCTGTCTTCTTCATGTTTGGCATAAAAGAACTTACCTCATTCCTAGTCACAGTAAATAAATGTTTCAAAATTTCTTTTAAAGTTTATTTATACTTTTATGAAACTGTGCTCAAAAGTGACAGCATATATAAATGTTGTCTTCTTAAAGGCCTCATTTTCTTTACTTCCTCATACACAGTCCATGCTGAAGGACTTTTCAATTTCTACTTGATAATAATGATTATTTTATCTCACACCTTCTATATATAAATTTTAGTTTTCATCATCCTATTTCTGTGAAAAAATCAATGGGAAATTTGCTATCAACAACATCTAGTATTCTGGAAAAAAATAATCATTTTATCAGTATTCTCCAAAATTGAAAATTGAGTGAGACTTACCTTTGACTTCAACATTTTCATCAATGATTTAGAAATTTCAAAATATAAATTTTATTCCTTTTTGATGAAATTTATTTCTAAAAATTTTACTCTTTGTAATAGAACTGGAAGTAGGTTTATTTTCTTTGTTTCTATGTTTTATTTATTAATACTACAGAGATTTATAACATACTTTTTGTTGATATATTTAAAGGTTTACTGGATTTTTTTTCCTTAACTATAATGTTTTATAAATGATTAATAACAATTATACATGTGGCATTTTCAGTTGTAAGGTCTGTTTTATTTTTTATTGTTGGTTAATATTAGTATTGTTTTTCAGCTTTTTATGTTCTTTGTTCAACTTTAGTTTGACAACATACCATAGTGATATTATAGTATAACAGTATCTGTTGTAATATCTTAATTTCCTGTCTATTTTTGAAAGCTGTAACTTATCAATGGTAGCCTTAATTGTTCCTATTATAAACATAAGAACCAAATAATTTTATCATTTAATAAATTAATAACAGGAATAGCCTATTATAGGTTGAATCGGCTCTTTATTGACTAACTTGAGATTACAGACAATAACTTTTACATAACATCGAGACTGGATAGTCTTGAACATGTCAACCTCTGGACTGTAAAAGTCTGGGTATAGAAATCTGACCTCAGGGCAGAGAAATCTGCTTCTGATTACACAGTACACAATACTATCCTCCAATGAATTTTATTAAATGGGGTATTTTCCCTCTTCTTCGTCTTTTGTTTGTTTGTTTTGTATTTTTGTTTTGTTTTGTTTTTGTTAGTTTGGTTAATTTTGTCACTCTTATTTACTGTTCCAAAAACCCAATCTTATTTCATTGATTTTGTTTTTTACTAATCTATTTCTTTTCATTTTGTAAATTCTCCCCTTAATTAGGGTTTTACTCATTTTTTTTTCATTCAGAGACTCATGAATCTCTTCTTGAAATTATTTATGAGAGCTTCTTGCCTAAAATTTTCTTGAAATTATTTATTATTTTGAGATCATATTAAAATTCCACAATTTTCTCCCTCCTTTAGTACTTTGCCATGCTACTAATTTGTACATTTATGTCATTGATTCTAATATTATAAATAATTTCTTATCTCTTGCTCTGTGCTGTAAAATATCGACTAAATTATTCAATGTGCTGCTGAGAGTATGTACTTTTTAGAATTCCGGTGAAATCCTCTATTTATATTTATTAGAGATGTTTTGAACACAAGTTAATTTGACATCATTGGCCCTTTTATTTATTTACTTTTTGTTTCTGCATATAATTCTACTGATGAGTGTGACATATGGAAATCAATCATGGCAAATGTGCTAAGTTCTCTGCTCTTTCATATTGCAGCATTTTATATATAAAATTTGCTTAACTCTATGTTACTGCACATATATTTAGAGTTGTTATGTTGTTTGTACTGATTGATCCATTTCTCAGTATCTCTTGATTTTTTTATATTCTGAATATTTTTGATTTTAAACCCAATTTGTCTTATATTTCTACAGCATTACATTCACTTTTTGAAATTCGTTTTGCTTGTAATCCTTTATTATAATATTTAGCCATGTAGGCCTTCAAGACTGAAAGAGTGAAAGAGAATACTTTCTCAATATTCAACTTTCTTCTAATGCTTTTACTCCTGAATGCCCTGCTCTGAGACACCCAAAGTACATCCTTAAAATATAAACTCATGTGCTAGTAGGAGACTGTTGAATTGTGGAACAAAAAATGAATACAAATTGTGTTTCATAATAAATAATGCTGGACCTTTACCAATAATATAATGTGGTTTTTAGTTTTAATATAATAAGAATTCATTCACCATATACATTATAATAACCAGATAAAAGCAATTGGGAATCTATTAATAAGGCTGTCCATACACTTCAGATGGCAATGTGCTTGTCAAACATGCAAAAATTCTGAGTTAAAGACTCATCATCTTCAACTCCCTCCAAGGATATTTTCATTCCCCATGCTAAGGAGGAAAGAAATATCGACACTTTTGTCTTTCTTATACTTGAGTTTCATGTGTTTTGCAAATTGTATCTTGGATATTCTAAGTTTCTGGGCTAATATTCACTTATCAGTGAGTGTATATCATGTGAGTTCTTCGGTTATTGGGTTAACTCACTCAGGATGAAATCCTCCAGATACATCCATTTGCCTAAGAATTTCATAAATTCATCATTTTTAATTGCTGAGTAGTACACAATTGTGTAAATGTACCACATTTTCTGTATCCATTATTCTGTTGAGGGACATCTGGGTTCTTTCCAGCTCTGGCTATTATAAATAAGGCTGCTATGAACATAGTAGAGAATGTGTCGTTATTACAAGGTGGAACATCTTCTGGGTACATGCCCAGAATAGGTATTGCTGGATCCTCCAGTAGTACTATGTCCAATTTTCTGAGGAACTGCCAGACTGATTTCCAGAGTGGTTGTACTAGCTTGCAATCCCACCATTAATGGAGGTGTGTGCCTTTTTCACCACATTCTCTCCAGCACCTGCTGTCAGCTGAATTTTTGATCTTAGCTATTCTGACTGGTGTGAGGTAGAAAGTCAGGGCTGTTTTGATTTGTATTTTCCTGATGATTAAGGATGTTGGAGCTGAGATAGAAGGAAGGACCATCCAGAGACTGCCCCACCCAGGGGTCTATCCTATAAACAACCACAAAACCCAGATACTATTGCATATGCAAGCAAGGTTTTACTGACAGGACCCTAATATAACTGTCTCTTGTGAGGCTATGAAAGTACTTGGCAAAGACAGAAGTGGATGCTCACAGTCATCTATTTGATGGAACACAAGGACCCAATGGAAGAGCTAAAGAAAGTACCCAAGGAGCTGAAGGGCTCTGCAACCCTAGAGGAGGAACAACAATATAAACTAAACTATAACCCCAGAGCTCGTGTCTCTAGCTGCATATGTAGCAGAAGATGGCTTAGTTGGCCATCATTGGGAGGAGAATCCCTTGGTCTCACCAAGATTATATGCCCCAGTACAGGGGAATGCCAGGGCCAGGAAGCAGGAGTAAGTGGGTTGAGGAGCAGGATGAGGGGAGGATATATGGGACTTTCAGAATAGTATTTGAAATATAAATGAAGAAAATATCTAATAAATAAAAAAAGAAAAAAAAAAAAACTCATCATCACCAAGTGCTTATCCCATCTTATCCTATTCCTTCAGAAGTAAAGAGAGGAGAGTCAGATGTTCTGTGTCATTCTTGGCTATATTGCAGTTTGTAATGTGACATCAGATTAAGCACATGAGTCATTGTTAAGAAGAATACTAGACAGAAAAAAATCATAAATAAATAAAGTAAGTAGGAGAAAGAGACAGAGAGAGACAGAATTGAAAAGGAGGGAAGAAGGATTCAAGAACAGAGGAAATAATGGTAAAGAAATTTTTAATTGAAATACTGAGTTCTAATGCTGTTGACCTTTCTTTAATCTCATATATAAAATTTCATTATGATCACATATTCAAATTATGAATTTGTCATTAATATAGTCAAATAAAATGTTAGTTATTGTAAAACAAAAACACATATCCAGAGAAAATAAATAAGATGCTTGGATTTTGAAAAGATGGTGAAGAACTTTCTGTAATAGAATGATCCCAGACTTCTGTTTTAAAAAGAGAAATCAATACTCTGTAGACAAATGGAAACAAAATGACTTGATGCTTCTCTTGCTCTGCACTGTACATCATGGAATAAAGGACTGCATTATACCTACTTTGCTTTGTTTTCTTTTAAGACATTTTAATCATCAATATCCTTCTAAGCTAATGATATACTTTACATTTTATTTATCTGACTGTTTTCATCATCATAAAACCTTTGTCTAAATCACCATACTTCCTTCCATTAACATAATACTGCAAGTGTTATTTGCATATCTGATATTAGCCAATCTATCAGGACAATAGTAAAACTGAGACTTCATGTGCTGCTCATTCGTACCCACAGTTTTGTAAGTCTGAAACACTCTACAGACACAATCACCAAAAGTTGTTCACCATATTAAAATTTTAAAAGAAAATATGAGGTTCTATCTCTAGCTTCTCCATTGTGGGCCCTGTTTCCATCATATAGATGACTGTGAACATCCACTTCTATATGAGACAGCTACATCAGAGTCCCATAAGTAGACACTTGCTGTCCTATGCAATAGTGTCTGAGTTTAGTGACTGATTATGGGATGGATCCCTAGAGATAGAACCCCAGGAGCTGAAGGGGTCTGCAACCCTAGAAGAGGAACAACAATATGAACTAACCAGAACCCCCAGAACTCGTGTCTCTAGCTCAACATGTAGCAGAAGATGGCCTAGTCAGCCATCATTGGGAGGAGAGGACCCTTGGTATCACAATCTTTATATACCCCAATACAGGGGAACCCCAGGGCCAAGAAGTGGGAGGGAGTTGTTGGGCGGGGGAGGGTGGAGGGAATTTTCGGGATAGCATTTGAAATGTAAATTAAGAAAATATCTAATAAAAATATTGAAAAAAAGAATATATGAATGGCATTATTCCAGAAAAAAAAATTATAGTCATAGGCAGAAAACACATCTGAGAGATTCAATAAGGCCATGAACAATATATTACTCTCCAGATTAATTTTTCTGAGAGAATATCCTAAGTGACACCTATAAATAAAATCATGAAGCCTAGAAAAAAAGAGTGGTGATATAGGGAATTGGAGTGAAGAAGTGACTTTTTTTTTTTTTTTTCTTTTTTTGCATCTAAAGATTTAGGCATTTTCTTTTTATGTTTTTTTTTTTAAATTTTAAAGATATTTTCTTCATTTACATTTCAAATGCTATCCTAAAAGTCCCCTTTACCCTCCCCAGCCCTGTTCCCCTACCCACTCACTCCCACTTCTTGGCCCGGTCGTTCCTCTGTACTGGGACATATAAAGTTTGCTAGACCAAGGGGCCTCTCTTCCTAATGATGGCTGACTAGACCATCTTCTGCTACATATGCAGCTAGAGACAAGAGCTCTGGGGGTACTGATTAGTTCATATTGTTGTTTGACCTACAGGATTTTAGACCCCTTCACTACTTGAGTACTTTCTCTAGCTCCTCCATTGGGGGCCCTGTGTTCCATCTTATAGAAGACTGTGAGCATATATTTCTGTATTTGTCAGGCACTGGCAAAGCCTCACAGGAGACAGCTATATAAGGGTCCCTTCAGCAAAATCCTCCTGGCATATGCAATAGTGTCTGCATTGGTGGATGATTATGGGATGGACCCCTGGGTGGGGCTATCTCTGTATGGTCCATCCTTTCATCTTAGTTCCCAACTTTGTATCTGCAGCTCCTTCCATGGATATTTTATTGCCTATTATAGGGAGGAATGAGGTACCCAAGCGTTGGTCTTATTCCTTGATTTTCTTGTATTTTGGGAGTTGTATCTTGGGTATTCTAGGTTTCTGGGCTAATATCCACCTATGAGTGAGTGCATATCAAGTGACTTCTTTTGTGATTGGGTTACCTCACTCAGGATGATATCAGCCAGATCCATTGAGTCGCCCAAGAATTTCAAAAATCCATTGTTTTTAATAGCTGAGTAGTACTCCATTGTGTAAATGTACCACACTTTCAGTATCCATTCCTCTGTTGAGGAAAGTCTGGATTATTTCCGGTTTTGGACTATTATAAATATGGCTGCTATGAACATAGTGGAGCATGTGTCCTTATTATCACTTGGAACACCTTCTGGGTATATGCCCAGGAGAGGTATTGCTAGATCTAGCAGTAGTAATATGTCCAGTTTTCTGAGGAACTGCCAGACTGATTTCCAGAGTGGTTGTGTAATAGCTTGCAACCTCATCAGCAATGGAGGAGTGTTCCTCTTTCTCCACATTCTCACCAGCATCTGCTGTAACCTGAATTTTTGATCCTAGCCATTCTGACTGGTGTGAGGTGAAATGTCAGGGTTGTTTTGATTTGCATTTCCCTGATGATTAAGGATGTTGAACATTTTTTCAAGTACTTCTCAGCCTTTTGGTATTCCTCACTTGAAAATTATTTGTTTAGTTCTGTACACCATTTTTTAATGGGGTTATTTGAATTTCTGGAGTCCAGCTTCTTGAGCTCTTTGTATATATTGGATATTAGTCCCCTATAAGATTTAGGATTGGTAAAAATTCGTTCCCAATTTGTTGATGGCTTTTTTTTTTTTTGACAATATCTTTTGCCTTGCAGAAGATTTGCAATTTTATGGGCTCCCATTTGTTGATATTGGATCTTAAAGCACAAGCCATTGCTGTGCTTTTTAGGAATTTTTCCTCTGTGCCCATATCTTCGAGGGTTTTCCCCACTTTCTCCTCCATAAATTTCAGTGTCTCTGGTTTTATTAGGAGTTCATTGATCCACTTAGACTTCAGCTTTGTCTAAAAGGATATAAGAATGGTTCAATTCACATTCTTCTACATGATAACTGCCAGTTATGCCAACACAATTTGTTGAAAATGCTGTCTTTTATCCTTTGGAGGGTTTTAGCTCCCTTGTCAAAGATCAAGTAACCATAGGTGTTTGAGTTTATATCTGGGTCTTCAATTCTATTCCACTGATCTACCTTTCTGTCACTGTACCAGTACCATGCAGTTTTTATCACAATAGCTCTGTAGTACAGCTTGAGGTAATACATGGTGATTGCCCCAGAGATCCTTTTATTGTTGGTAGTAGTTTTTGCTATACACTTTTTTTTTATTATTCCAGGTGAATTTGCAAATTGCTTTTTCTTACTCAGTGAAGAATTGATATGGAATTTTGATCAGGATTGCTTTGAATCTTTAGATTGCTTTTAGAAGGATAGCCATTTTAATATGTTAATCCTGCCAATCATTGAGCATGGGAGATCTTTCTACCCTCTGAGATCTTCCTCAATTTCTTTCTTCAGAGATTTGAAGTTCTTGTCAAACAGATCTTTCATTCCCTTAGTTAGAGTCACACCAAGGTACTTTATATTATTTGTGACTATTTTGAAGGGTGTTGCTTCCCTAATTTCTTTATCATCCTGTTTATTCTCTGTGCAGAGAAAGGCCACAGATTTGTTGGAATTAATTTTATATCCAGCTACTGCTCTGAAGCGGTTTATCAGGTTTAGGATTTCTCTGGTGGAATTTTTAGGGTCACTTACATATATTATCATACCATCTGCAAACAGTGGTATTTTGAATTCTTCCTTTCCAATTTGTATCCCCTTGATCTCTTTTTGTCATCAAATTGCTCTNTGTTTAGGTATGGACCTTGAATTCCGGATCTTTCCATAACTTTTATCAGGAAGGGGTGATGGATTTTGTGAAATGCTTTCTCAGCATCTAACGAGATGATGATGTGATTTTTGTCTTTGAGTTTGTTTATACAGTGGATTATGTTGATGGTTTTCCATATATTAAACCATTACTGCATCCTGCATCCCTGGGATGAAACTGACTTGATCATGATGAATGATCATTTTGATGTGTTCTGGGATTCAGTTTGCGAGGATTTTATTGAGTATTTTTGCATCAATTTTCATAAGGGAAATTGGTCTGAAGTTATCTTTCTTTGTTGGATCTTTGTGTGCTTTAGGTATCAGAGTAATTGTGGCTTCATAGAATGAATTGGGTAGAGTACCTTCTGTTTCTATTTTCTGGAATAGTTTGAGGAAAGTTGGAATTAGATCTTTGAAGGTCTGATAGAAATGCACTAAACCTATCTGGTCCTGGACTTTTTTTTTTTTTTTTTTTTTTTTTTTTTTGTTGAAAGACTATTGATGAGTGCGTCTATTTCTTTAGGGTAAATGGGACTGTTAATATCTTTTATCTGGTCCTGATTTAACTTTGGTAACTGGTATCTGTCTAGGAAGCTGTCAGTTTCATCCAAGTTTTCCAGTTTTTTTGAGTATATTCTTTTGTAGTAGGATCTGATAAAGTTTGAGATTTCCTTATGATATGTTGTTATGTCTCCTTTATCATTTATGATTTGTTAATTAGGATACTGTCCCTGTGCACTCTAGTTAGTCTGGCTAAGGGTTTATCTATCTTGTTGATTTTCTCAAAGAACCAGCTCCTGGTTTGGTTGATTCTTTGAATAGTTCTTTTTGTTTCCACTTCGTTGATTTCGGCCCTGAGTTTGATTATTTCCTGCCCTCTACTCCTCTTGGGTGAATTTGCTTTCTTTAGTTCCTGAGCTTCTGAGTGTGCTGTGAGACTGGTAGTGTATGCTCTCTCTAGTTTCTTCTTGGAGTTGCTCAGGGCTGTGAGTTTTTCTTTTAGGACTCCTTTCATTGTGTCCCATAAGTTTGGTCATGTTGTGGCTTCATTTTCCTTAAACTCTAAAAAGTCTTTAATTTCTTTCTTTATTTCTTCCTTCACCAAGGTTTAATTGAGTAGTGTGATGTCCAGTTTCCAGGTGAATGTTGGCTTTCTATTATTTATGCTGTTACTGAAGATCAGCCTTAGTCTGTGGTGATCTGACAGGATGCATGGGATATCTGTTGTGGCCTGTTTTGTGACCGATTATATGATCAATTTTGGAGAAAGTACCATGATGTGCTGAGAAGGTATATCCTTTTGTTTTAGGATAAAATGTTCTGTAGATAACTATTAAATCCATTTGTTTCATAACATCTGTTAGGATCCATGTGTCTCTGTTTAGTTTCTGTTTCCAGGATCTATTTATTGAAGAGAGTGGGGTATTGAAGTCCCCCTCTATTATTGTGTGAGGTTCAATGCGAGGTATGAGCTTTACTAAAGTTTCTTTAATGCATGTGGCTGCCCTTGCATTTGGAGCATAGATATTTTGAAGTGAGAGTTCATCTTGGAAGATTTTACCTTTGATGAATATGAAGTGCTCCTCCTTGTCTTTTTTGATAACTTTGGGTTGGAAGTCAATTTTTTCGATATTAGAATGGCTACTCCAGCTTGTTTCTTCAGACCATTTGCTTGGAAAATTGTTTTCCAGCCTTTTATTCTGAGGTATTGTCTGTCTTTATCCCTGAGGTAGGTTTGCTGTAAGTAGCAAAATGTTGGGTCCTGTGTAGAGAGCAGCGCCCGAGCCGGTTACCTAGGAGACACAAACAAGTTCAGTGCGCATGAGCTTGTGAGGAAACCATGTAAGTCACCGCCCATCCCAGGGCGTAACTTGAGGTAATGGGCAGTCAGCCAATCCTGACGACACACGTCACACTGAGGTGTAATTAAGCGGAATCATTTCTAGAGATATTTCTCTTTCTCTTGCTCTTTCTCCACATGGTGTAATAAAGGTATGCTTATAGAAGGATTCTTTTGTGTCCATGTTCATTTCTTGCAGGCAAGGCGGTAACATGGGCATTTACAGTCCTGTTTGTATAGCCAGTCTATTAGTCTATGTCTTTATATTGGGGGATTGAGTCCATTGATGTTAAGAGAAATCAAAGAAAAATAATTGTTGCTTCCTGTTATTTTTGTTGTTAAAGTTGAGAATATGTTCTTGTGGCTGTCTTCTTTTAATTTTGTTAAATGATTACTTTCTTGCTTTTTCTAGGCTGTAGTTTTTATATTTGTGTTGGTGTTTTCCCTTTATTATCCTTTGAAGGGCTTGATTCGTGGAAAAATATTGTGTGAATTTGGTTTTGTCATGGAATACTTTGGTCTCTCTATCTATGGTATTTGATAGTTTTCCTGGGTATAGTAGCCTGTGCTGGCATTTTTGTTCTCTTAGGGTCTGTATAGCATCTGTCCAGGATCTTCTGGCTTTCATAGTCTGGTGAGAAGTCTGGAGTAATTCTAATAGGTCTGCCTTTATATGTTACTTGACCTTTTCCCCTTACTGCTTTTAATATTCTGTCTTTATTTATTGCATTTGTTGTTCTGATTCTTATGTGTCAGGAGGAATTTCTTTTCTGTTCCAGTCTATTTAGAGTATTGTAGTCTTCTTGTATGTTCATGGGCATCTATTTCTTTAGGTATGGGAAATTTTCTTTTTTTTTTTTTCTTCTATAATTTTTTTGAAGATATTTGCTGGCCCTTTAAGTTTAAAATCTTCCTTCTCATCTACTCCTATTATCTGTAGGTTTGGTCTTCTCATTTTATCCTGGATTTCTTGGAGGTTTTGAGTTAGGATTGTTTTGCATTTTGCATTTTCTTTGATTGTTGTGTCCATGTTACCTATGGAATCTTCTGTAACTGAGATTCTCTCTTCCATCTCTTGTATTCTGTTGCTGATGTTCACATCTCTGGTTCCTTATTTCTTTCCTAGGGTTTCTATCTCCAGAATTGTCTCCCTTTGGGGTTTCTTCATTGTTTCTATTTCCATTTTTAGATCTTGGATGGTTTGGTTCAATTCTATTGCCTGTTTGGTTGTGTTTTCCTGGAATTCTTTAAGGATTTTTTGTTTTTCTTCTACCTGTTTAGCAGTGTTTTCAGGTAATTCTTTGAGGGGTTTTTATGTTTCTTCTTTAAGGACTTCTACTTGTTTAGCAGTATTCTCCTGTGATTCCTTGAGGGATTTTTGTGTTTCCTCTTTAAGGATTTCTACTTGTTTAGCAGTATTCTCCTGTGATTTCTTGAGGGATTTTTGTGTTTCTTCTTTAAGGACTTTTACCTCTTTAGCAGTGTTCTCCTGTAATTCCTTGAGTTTTTTTTGGGCTTCCTCTTTAAGGGTTTCTACCTGTTTAGCAGTGTTCTCCTGTATTTCTTTAAGTGAGTTATTAAAGCCCTTCTTAAAATCTTCTACCACTATCATAAGATATGATTTTAAGTCTGAGTCTTGCTTTTCGGGTATGTTGGAGTATTCAGGACTTGTGGTAGGCGTACTGGGTTCTGATGATGCCCAGTGTTCTTGGCTTCTGTTAGTAAAATTCTTAGGTTTGTCTTTTGCCATCTGGAAATCTCTGGTATTAATGTTCAAGCTGTCTCTGGCTTGATCTTGATACTCCTGTGATTCTTTTAGCCTCTGTCAGAACTCCTGGGAGTCCAACTCTTTCCTGAGTTCCAGTGTTCAGAGCACTCTGTGCAGGCAAGCTCTCCTCTTTCAGGGAAGGTGTGGAGCTCTGATCCACTTCCTATGTTCTGGGGTCAGAATTCTCCCTGTAGGCCAACTCGCCTCTGGCAAGGAATGTGACCAGGGGTCTGGGTCTCAGCTCTGCCTCCTGGCTGAGGATGAAGGCCTGATGGGACGCTGACCAAGAAGCTCTGTTGCTTCTATTGCCCAGGTGCTCTCGGGTGATCAGGAGGTCCTGGGTGTGTAAGGGATTTGGTGGTGTGGAGAATCCTCTGGTGCCTAGAGGTGGCCCTCGGCTGGGTCAAGCAGAAGATGGCAGGGCTGGCACCGACCTCAATGGATCCCAGCCTCTGGTTGGGCAGGGTTCCTTTGTTCCTGTTCCTGGCTGCACAAGACCCTCTGCTATTCTTTAGAGCTGATGTTGTGTTCCACTCACCCATGATACTGAGGTGATCCTGAGGTCCTGCAGCTTAGAGAGTACACTGGAGCCCTTTGCGGCCTCTGCTGGGCTCAGAAGGAGCATCTAAATAAGTTAAGAGCCTGATAACTTTAAAGATTCCTCTGTTTCTGGGCAAAATCAAAGTCATAAGTTAACTGTATCTGGTAGTTGAAAACTTCTTACTGCACTGTGGCTTGTTTTCTCTGGAATAATATATGTCTTTTGACAATGTTATAAAATTATTATCTTCATCATCATTATTATTACTATTATATTCAGAATATCTCACTACTGTCTATCAAATTAATGCTCTCTTCTTTCACCAATTGTTACTGCAGGTATATGTTTATGTGTAAAAGGAAAATTGCTCTAAATATGAACAGGAAATATATTTTGAATAAAATGCAATTCTTAATTTGATAAAATTATATAGTAAGAGGTCTAATTTTTCTAACTATATACTACATTTTAAATTGATCTTACAAGGGACAGATAATTACATTTAAGCTGGTCCATTTTATATGTCTCTATTAAGCATTATATACAAAATTAATATAAAATATTTTATTATTCTAATATTTTCATGAATGTCTTAATTATTTTGGGAAAATTAGGATATTGTGAATAAATAAAGAGTAATATTTTAGACAACACATTCTAGATTATACAACCTGAATTGTATGGCTCAGGATTTAGAGAATCATAGCAGTCCCTGAAATTTACAGAAAATCTAGCAAGGATTTTAGTAAGAGCATCACTAAAATGATGGAGTCAATTATTATATGGTCTTAAAGATTTCAGTAAAATCTTTGTGAGGGCAGGATAAATCATAGGGATATTAGATATTTAATTAGTAAAACAACTTAAGAAACTATAATATTATATTTATTTCTAAATTTTTCATTTTCATATATGAGTGCTGTTTTGGCTTAAACCTTGAAGACTTATTTTTCATGATGTTAAATTACTATTGAAATTTGTACAGAGTATAATAGCTTAAAATTTTCTACTTGGCCAAGGGCTTCCATTCTCTGTTGAGGGTAAACTGGAAAGGGGGATATCATTTGAAATGTAAACAAAGAAAATGATTAATAAAAAAAATCACTTGAGAAAATTGTCTTGGTATTATTTTTATTTAATTCATTATTTATTCAAGGTTCTTGGTATTCTATTTTATTATTTTGTTTTATTTTTTATTCTTTATTTTTTATTTTTTTACAGTCCAGACTTAATTCCCCACCTGGTCTATACTCTGACTATTATACTTCCCATATCTCCTCACCTGTTTCCAAGATGGTGTACCCATCCCCCCACCCACATCCCACCAGACCTTCCACTCCCTGGGACCCCCAAGTCTCTCCAGGGTTAGGTGTATCTTCTCTGACTGAGTCCAGAACCAGCAGTCCTCTGCTCTATATATGTTGGGGGCCTCATATCACCTGGTTTTGCTTCCTGGTTGGTGGTACAAATACCTGTGACTGACAACTTCAGCAAAATGGCTGGATAAAAAAATTAACTAAACTAAATCAGTAGCCTTCTTTTATACAAATGATAAATGAACTTAAAAAGAAATTAGGGAAACAACTCCCTTCACAAAGTCATAAATAATATAAAATGTCTTGGGGTAACTCTAACTAAACAGGCAAAGATCTATATGACAATAACTTCAAGCCTCTCAAGAAATAAATTGAAGAAGATCTCAGAAAATGGAGAAATCTCCCATCTTCATGAATTGGCAGAATTGACATAGTAAAAATGGCCATCCAATTAAAAGTAATCTACAGACTCAATACAATTCCCATCAAAATCCCAACACAATTTTTCAAAGACATGGAAAGAGAAATTCTCAAGTTCATTTGGAAAAGCAAAAATCACAGAATAGTAAAAATAATTCATAATAATAAAAGAAGAGCTGGGGGAATCACCATCCCTCTCCTCAAACTATACTACACAATAGTGATTTAAAAAAACTGCATGTTATTGGTACAGAGACAGACACATTGATCAATGGAATAGAATTGAAGATCAAGAAACAAAACCACACACTTATGGACATTTGATCTTTGACAAAGAAGCCAAAAATATACTATGAAAAAAAGAAAGTATCCTCAATAAATTGTGCTGGTCTAACTGACTGTCTGTATGTAGAATAAAAATAGAGCCATATTTGTTACCGTGTACAAAGCTCAAGTCAAAGTGGATCAGGGACATAAACATAAAACCAGATACACTGAATCTAATAGAAGAGAAACTGGGAAAGAGCCCTGAACTCACTGGCACATGGGAAAATTTCCTAAACAGAATCCCAATGGTTCATGCTCTAAGATCAAGAATTGATAAATGGGAACTCATGAAACTAAAAAGGTTCTGTAGCACAAAACAGGCTAAATAGGCAACCTACAAATTGGGGAAAAAAATCTTTACTAACCCCACATCCAATAGAGGGCTAAAATCCAAAATATATAAAGAAGTCTAGAAGCTAAGAATCAAAAACAAACAAACAAACAAACAAACAAACAACCCAATAAAAAAATGGAGTATAGAACTTAACCAAAAATCCAAAACAGAGTAATCTCCAAGCACCTAGAGAAATGTTCAAAGTCCTTTTTTTAATCAAAGAAATGCAAATCAAAATGGCCCTGAGATTACACCTTACATTAACCAAAATAGCTAAGATCAAAACCTCAGGTGACGACAGATGTTGGAGAGGATGTAGAAAAGGGAATTTCTCCTCCATTGCTGGTGAGATTGCAAACTAGTATACCACTCTGGAAATCAATCTAGAAGTTTCTCAGAAAATTGGAAATAGTTATACATGAAGACCCAGCTATATTGCTCTTGGGCCTATACCCAAAAGATGTTCCACCATACCCCAAGGACACATGCTCCACTATTTTCACAGCATCCTCATTTGCGATAGCCAAAAGCTGGAAACAAGCCATGTATCCCACAACAGAAGAATGGGTACAGAAAATGCAGTTCATTTACAAAATGGAATACTACTCAGCTACTAAGAAAGAGGACATCATGAGTTTTGCAGGCAAATGGATGGAATTAGGAAACAAAAAGAACTATCCAAAGAATCAATCAAACCAGGAGCTGGTTCTTTGAAAAATTCAACAAGATAGACAAACCCTTGGCCAGACACACTAGAGGGCACAGGGATAGCATCCGAATCAACAAAATCAGAAATGAAAAGGGAGACATAACAACAGATCCTGAGGAAATCCAAAACACCATCAGATCCTTCTACAAAAGGTTATATTAAAAAAAAAAAAAAAAAAAGAGAGAAAACTGGAAAATCTGGATGAAATGGATAATTTTCTAGACAGATACCAAGTTCCAAAGTTAAACCAGGATCAGATTAATGACCTAAACAGCCCTATATCTCCTAAAGAAATAGAAGCAGTCATTAATAGTCTCCCAACCAAAAAAAGCCCAGGACCAGATGGGTTTAGTGCAGAGTTCTATCAGACCTTCAAAGAAGACNGGAATTCAAGGCCCTTACCTAAACATGATAAAAGCAATCTACAGCAAACCAGTGGCCAACATCAAACTAAATGGAGAGAAACTGGAAGCAATCCCACTAAAATCAGGGACCAGACAAGGCTGCCCACTTTCTCCCTACCTATTCAATATAGTACTTGAAGTCCTAGCCAGAGCGATTCGACAACCAAAGGAGGTCAAGGGGATACAAATTGGAAAGGAAGAACTTAAATTATCACTATTTGCAGATGATATGATAGTATATATAAGTGACCCCAAAAACTCCACCAGAGAACTCCTAAACCTGATAAACAGCTTTAGTGCAGTAGCTGGATATAGAATTAACTCAAACAAATTGATGGCCTTTCTCTATACAAAGGATGAACTGGCTGAGAAAGAGATCAGGGAAACCCTTCACAATAGTCACTAATAATATAAAATATCTTGGTGTGACTCTTACAAAGGAAGTGAAATATTTGTATGACAAGAACTTCAAGTCTCTGAAGAAAGAAATTGAGGAAGATCTCAGAAGATGGAAGGATCTCCCATGCTCATGGATTGGCAGAATCAATATAGTAAAAATGGTTATCTTGCCAAAAGCTATCTACAGATTCAAAGAAATCCCCATCAAAATTCCAAATCAATTCTTCAAGGATCTAGAAAAGACAATTAGTAAGTTCATCTGGAATAACAAAAAACCGAGACTAGTGAAAACTCTTCTCAACAATAAAAGAACCTCTGGTGGAATTACCATGCCTGACCTCAAGCTGTACTACAGAGCAATCGTAACAAAAACTGCATGGTACTGGTACAGCAACAGACAGGTAGATCAATGGAATAGGATCGAAAACCCAGAAATGAATCCACACACCTATGGTCACCTGATCTTTCACAAGGGAGCTAAAACTATCCAGTGGAAAAAAGACAGCCTTTTCAACAAATGGTGCTGCCACAACTGGCAGCTATCATGTAGAAGACTGGGAATTGATCCATTCTTATCTCCTTGCCCTAAGGTCAAGTCTAAGTGGTTGATGGAACTCCACATAAAACCAGAGACACTGAAACTTACAGAGGAGAAAGTGGGGAAAAGCCTCGATGATATGGGCACCTGGGAAAAATTCCTGAACAAAACAGCAAAGGCTTGTGCTGTAAGATCAAGAATTGACAAATGGGACCTCATAAAGTTGCAAAGCTTCTGTAAGAAAAAAGATACTGTCAACAGGACAAAAGGGCCACAAACAGATTGGAAAGGATCTTTACCAATCCTAAATCAGATAGGGGACTGATATCCAATATATATAAAGAACTCAAGAAGGTGGACACCAGAAAATCAAATATCCCCATTAAAAAGTGGGACACAGAGTTAAACAAAGAATTCTCAACTGAGGAATACCGAATGGCTGAGAAGCACTTGAAAACATGTTCAACATCCTTAATCATCAGGGAAATGCAGATCAAAACAACCCTGAGATTCTACCTCACACCAGTAAGAATGGCTAAGATCAAAAATTCAGGTGACAACAGATGCTGGTGTGGATGTGGAGAAAGGGGATCACTCCTCCATTGTTGGTGGGAATGCAAGCTGGTTCAACCACTCTGGAAATCACTCTGGCGGTTCCTCAGAAAATTGGATATAGTACTACAAGAAGATCCTGCAATACCTCTACTGGGCATATATCCAGAAGATATTCCATCTGGTAACAAGGACACATGTTGGTGATACAAGTATCGTCGGAATAAGTATTATCGGTCTTTGACCTTTCTTGGGTCTACAGGGAGTTGTCACCTTACCTATGTTTTTTAAACCATATAAATGTGTTACCTCATGATGAGTCGATAATTTTTGTTATTTATATACTTTAAGGATCCGTTTACCTACCTAGACCTCCGGTAGTAGGACTCACTTCATTGGGTATCACAAAAGAACTCATATAACATGTACTCACTGATATGTGGATCTTAGCCCAGAAACCTAGACTACCCAAGATACAATTTACTAAAGACATGATACTCAAGAAGAAGGAAGATCAAAATGTGGACATGTCACCCCTTCCTATAATTAAGAACAAAGCACACACTGAAAGAGTTAAAGAGATCATGTGTGAAGCTGAATCCAAAGGATGGACCCAACGACTGTGGCTGCCAGGGATCCATCCCACAATCAACCACCAAACATAGACACTATAGCTTATGCCAGCAAGATGGTGCTGAAAGGGCCCAGATATAGCTGTCTCGGGGGAAAATATACCAATGCCTGGCAAACATGGAGGTGGAAGCTCACAGTCAGCTATTAGATGGAACACAGGGTTCCCAAGGAAGAAGGAGCTAGAGAACGTACCCAAGGAGCTGAAGGGGTCTTCAACCCTCTAGGTGGAAGAATAACCATGAACTAACTAGTACCCCCTGAGCTCATGTCTCTTGCTGCATATATAGAAGAGGATGGCCTAGTTGGCCATCAGTGGGAAGAGAGGCCCCTTGGTCATGCAGACTTTATATGCCCCAATACAGGGGAACGCCAGGGCCAAGAATTGGGACCGGATGGGTAGAGGAGCAGGGCCGGGATGGGGGAGGGTATAGGGAACTTTCTGGATAACACTTGAAATGTAAATGAAGAAAATATCTAATAAAAGTTGAAAAAAATGTAAAAAAAAAAAAAAAGAAAAAAAAGAAAATATCACCCTGAGTGAAGTATATTAGACCCAAAAAGTCTGTATGGCATATACTCAGTAATAAGTGGATATTAGCCAAAGGAGTACAGAATACTCAGGATACAATCTACAGAACTTAAGAAGGTTGTCAAGCTGAAGAGTCCAAGTGAGGATGCCTCAATCCCACTTGGGAGTGAGAAGAAAGCAACCACAAGAAGGGGGAGGGAGGGTTTTGCATGGCGAACTGGACATAGAGAGGAAGAGGGGAATATGTTAAGGTATTGCATGGTGGTAACTGGATTGAAGTCCTGAGTGTCAGCAGATAGAATGGAAACAGGCAACCTGGGGAAGTATGAGGTGGGGGACCCTCTGAAGTGTGGCAGAACCATCGAAGGTGAGAGAATCTCAGGACTCAAAGAGAGGAACCTTAGATGAGGTGCTCTACACTGGGGAGAGGGAACTTGTAGAGTCCATTACCAGACGAAATGCAGTGCATATAGTAGAGGGATAAGATTGCCATTACACTCTCAAAATCTCTGAGCCTTAAGTGTTTCTGTCTGAAAAAACAGCAGGGTTAAAAATGGAGAGGAGCCTGAGGAAGAGGAGGTCCATTGACAGGCCCAAGTTCATATACACCTCAAGGGGAGGTCTGAGAGCCTGACACTGTTACTAATGCTATGATGTGGTTACAAACAGGGGCCTATCATGACTGCCCTCTGAACAGCTCAACAAGCATCTGAAAGAGTCAGTTGCTTGATGTTATTACATTTGTCCTGCTTACAAAATCTCGAGTGTCTTAAAAGAGAAATATGTTTGAAGAGACTTGAAAGATCAGACAATTAAGAAAAGAAATTAGGTACAAATCAGTGATTTGCTTCGATAATTCTTATGTTTGTAATTTTACTGCCAATATATACCATTCATATTAGAAACTGCCTTTGTGTCTAGGAAACTCAGTTAATAACTCTGTACTTATTTTATAATCTTTAACATAGTGGTAATATCTTATTTAGTGATGAAATTCAATAAGATATAGAAATGTCTCAGCTCTACCAGTCAGATAATGTTTAATTGCATTTGTGCTTGTGATATCTCAGTTTAATTACATTTTTACAGTGCATTACCCATATGACAAAACAGTGAAATTCTTATAGATCTAAGATAAATAAAACACCAGATTCAGAATATACATATATATGGAAATACAAGCCACTAAATAATTAACTTAATTCTTCATTTTTTTCTTTAAATCAAGAGTTACTTCAATGATATATCAAAACAAAATATGTTTTTAGTTATACAGTACACATGAGTTGGCAAAATTATAGCAACTACTAAAAAATTTACCCACATATTTAATAGGAGATGCCTAAAGTACTTGAAGATATTAATGTTACTATTATTGAAGTTGAAACAAGCAATACTTCAAATGGATTCTGCTTATGCTCTCCTTATTTCCTTGTGTGTATGATAAGGTAGCAAGACCATAAATAAATTAAATACTTTTGTTACATTTTCATATTAATTATTTTGGTCAGGTCAAACCTGATCAAGTCTTTTCAATGTGTTTTTATGTTAGGTAACTATGCAGACCAGTATTTTCTTCAGCGGCATATACCTAAAAATTGGAGAAATGATAAAGAGAGGATTAATGTGGCCTTCACAGTGATGAGAGGCTAATTTATAAGGTGTTTCATGTTTTGACATACAAATGCTCAACAAACAAATGAGTATAATAAAATAAAAAATATGTATCATTTAATACAATGCACATGACTTTTCTTTTTTGCAATGTCACCAAAATCTTTGCTGATTGAGTTTCTTATGATCTTTTAATTTTTTTTTATTTCTCATGTGACTTACTGAGTATAGCCATTGTTTATATCCACTCACTAACCATGAGTTGCTTTTATTTTAATCTTGCAGTACATTCTTGCTAGAATTAATTCTATAACCATCCATATGAATCAGGAAATGGAACAAAAATAGTGACAATGGTTAGGAAGCAAATGAAACATACATGAGAAGTTGAAAATTAATGTAAGAAAATGACTGGGTATAAAATCTCCCAGGAAACATGACTAAATACAGAGATATGTGTACTCCATACTCAAAATAAAATATTTCCCTGGAATCACTACCCTAATAGAGCACAAACAAGAGCATGTTGACTCAGTTTTACAGTGAAAATTTGGCAGCAATTTCATGACAGAAAGACTTAAATTGTACATTTTTTTCAGAAGAATAAGATTTACTGCTGTAAAGTAGTATATAGTAAAGATAATGGTACCATTGGGAAAATGAGGATTTTGAAGCTGGAAAAGTTTGTTCCTATGAAGTAGAAATGATGTTTTGAGGGCACCTTAGACATTGGTTTGACCTTATAGGCTTACAAGTATAGAAACAAGAACTGAATAGACTTTTCCCTTGGTTATACAGCACCGGAGACAAACTTGTCTCAAACATCTCTTGATGTTGTTTCTACAAGATGCATTTTCTCAGGATCTGCCATCTTGACTCTCAGAAGGCATTCTAGTAGGGTCTCAATAGAGCCTGGCTATTATGTGAGCTTGTGACTGAACTTAGTGTCGTTCAGTGATTTCTTGTTTGGAAAGCATACTGAATGCAACAGCTTGGGGGTAGAGAGGCATCTAACTAAATTAAAAGATGGCCTTGTATATCTTGCAGGGTATGATGATGTTATAATTCCTGAAATTAGCACCTAAAGTAGAGATGCATATATTCTTCAGAGTAAATTCTGACTTATAGTGGAGATCAATGGAGATGCTGATAACTTGACTTATTTACTGATGAAAATGAACAAGGCAAGGTCTAAAGGAAGATGGTGTGGACTCCAAACCAAAAAACATTATATAGGTCTAAAGAAAGCCTTAAGACTAATAAGTACCTCCCTATTACCTAAATCCTGCAACTACAAGATTGTTCTGCAGAGTTTGGATCTTTTATATTCTTAAATTTCCAAGCTTTTTTCTTCTTTTCTTAATTTTTTTAAATGCAATTGAAATTTGAAAATGCTCTTTCCATGTCTTTGGAGAATTGTGTTGGGATTTTGATGCGGATTGCATTGAACATACAGGCTGCCTTTGGTAGGATGGCTATTTTTACTATGTTAATTCTGCCAGTCCATGAGCATGGTAGATCTCTCCATTTTCTAATATCTTCGATTTCTTTCTTGAGAAACTTGAAGTTATTGTCATATGTTTCTTTTGTTTGTTTGGATAGAGTTACACCAAAATATGTTATATTATTTTTAACTATTATGAAGAGAGTTGTTTCTCTAATTTCTTTCTCAGCCTGTTAATCATTTGTATAAAGGAAGCTTACTGGTTTCTTTGAGTTAAATTTATATCTGCCCACTTTGCTGCACTTATCAGCCATTCTCTTATGCAGGCTTTTTTTTTTTTTTTTTTTTTTTGGTTTTTCGAGACAGGGTTTCTCTATATAGCCCTGGCTGTCCTGGAACTCACTCTGTAAACAAGGCTGGCCTCGAATTCAGAAATCTGCCTGCCTCTGCTTCCCAAGTGCTGGGATTAAAGTCATGCGCCATCACCGCCTGGCTATGCGGGCCTTTTGAATTAGTGATAATTTAATAATATTGATTGCTTAAGAAAGTTGAGTTAAGTGTAATAAGGCTTTCTCTTTGAAAATTATTAGGAAAAAAATGAAGGCATTGAGAAAAGATGGGTGATGAGATGATGAATACAAATTTTTAGGTTATTTGGTATTTTTGCTTCACAGTAAAGCACTAACTATGCCAATATTCGTCATGGCTTTTCAATGTATATTCCTTTCTGAAAATTTGGTATACGTTTGGGTTCTGGGTCTTACTAAATTAAAACTGCCAAATTTCAGATACATGCTTGTAGATAGTAAATCTGTATGCCAGGTTACTTGAATGGAGTTCTGGGTGCATTAAACTTCTCAGGTAAAATTAACATATAATTAGATTAAATTATCATAAAAATCCACTGATTGGGAAAATTTTAAGGGCACCTTATTTAAAAAAGCTTTCATCTTTGTACAATGAAGACTCACGATCCATTAACCCCCATCTGTGTCTGCTCAATTCAAATCCAGATTTAAAAATAAAAGCAACATTTATATAGAAAAGCCTTTGGCCACAAACAATAATAACCTGAGTTTAATCGTATCTTAGGGCCCAAAATATAAGGCATAGGGTTAGAAAGCAAAACCATAAAAAGGGTTTGAAGATGATGGGGAAGGAAGCAGAAACACTTCTTCTTTTCTTTGATCATGCAGGAAGCAGTAAAATAAAAGGCACACTGTTTATTGTGAACTTTTGAATGTATTTCCATCTCGTGAATATGTATGCTTTGAAATGCAGTAAAAATGGGTCTTTTGATTGCTTTGACTTTTGCTTCCTAGAGAGAATGAATTCTTTAATAATAACTTTTAAAAAGCTATAATTTACTTGTTGATCTTTGAGTGTTTCCCACTAAGTCTATTTCAAACTGACGCAGGCCAGCAGCCCTCCCTCCTATTATCCTTAATGAGGCCGAGACACTCAGGAATGGGGACACTGACCTTGTTTAAAAAGCAGTTAGTTATTCATCCAATTGACTCTGGTGGAACCCTGCAGGATCATTAAAGGAATAAATGATTGTGCCAAAAATTTCAATGTAACAATGCATGTAACAAGGCATGGTCAGATATTTCTCTTCCTTTTTTAATGAGTCCAGTCTGGCCTGGATAAATATCCATTCAATTTATGCTTAAATAAAGCAAATAGTTCACAATTCTGTTTTTTTTATTATTATCATTATTATTGGATATTTTCTTTATTTACATATCAAATGATATCCCCCTTCCTGGTTTCCTCTACAAAAACCCCCTATCCCATCCCTCCTTCCCCTTGCTCACCAACCTACCCATTCCCTCTTCCTGGCCCTGACATTCCCCCACACTGTGGCATAGAGCCTTCACAGGACCAAGGAAGGACCTCTCCTCCTGTTGATGTCCGACTAGGCCATCGTCTGCTACATATGCAGCTGAAGCCATGAGTCCCACCATGTGTCCTCTTTGGTTGGTAGTTTAAAGAATTGTATTAGAAGTAGTGTCTGCCCATAATTTTAAAAAGCTAAGTAGATTTTCTACATAATCAAACACTATATACATGGTTGAGTTGACTATATTACCTTAATGAGATTTGCTGTGCTCTATAGAATCTAGAGTTTATATAGAAACTCATGTTTATGATACATAAAGGCAATCAATATAAATTATTCTCTGTTTAACTTTCTATGGTTTTATATTATCATTCTAGAGGACTATCTGAAAATCAAATATTTGGATAGTTCATTTGATAGTTGAGATAGATATGAAATAAAGTTACACTTTATTTAATTTATAATAAAAATTTGTCTTAATAGATATTTTATCTTATGAAGTACTGTATAATAAGTAGAGGGAGATAAAACTCTAGGTACTAGACAGGTATTACCACTACCCACTAGCGTCTTATAAGGACAATGTTGTTCTGTTCAAAGAACTATTTATTCAACAACTATATTCTAAAGAATCTCTGAACACATGAAGAAAAATTATTGTAAATTTTAAGGTGATAGAATTTATACAGCACTCAGAAATTCATATTGAATTCAATATAATAGTCTTGTGACAATGCCTTCTAGAATTTAACTGACTATTAGAAGTTAAATGTTCAAATATCTGTATGTTGATTATATTTATTATTTGATTTAATATTTATAATAGAAATAGTCTCAAATTGATTTTCTTTTATTTCAATTTCACATTATCACAATATCTGAACCACCAAATTATATTGGATTTCCTCTTTTAATATTATTTGGATTTTTATTTTGTTTGAAATATTTGCTATCAATTCCTAAGGATATCATCCTGAAATGCTTGATAACATCATTGTATGGTCATGAAATACCAGATACCAATGATGTCATGCGATTGTTATTATTTATGAAAGCTTAGGCACCATAGAATAGGCTTGTTCCCAACTAGCTACTATTACTACATTTTTAAAATATTTTATTGGATATTTTCTTTATTCACATTTCAAATATTATCCCCTTTCTTAGTTCCCCCTACAAGAAACCACCACCCTGATTCTATTGGAGTATTCCCCCAATCATCCACCCACTTCTGCCTCCCGCCCTAGCATTTCCCTACAATGGAGCATCCAGCCTTCAGAGGACCAAAGGCCTCTCCTCCCAACAAGACCATCCTCTGCTACATATGCTGCTGGAGGCTTGGATCTTGCCATGTGTACTCTTTGGTTGGTGGTTGAGTACCTGGGAGCTCTGGGAGGTCTGGTTGGTTCATATTGTTGTTCTTCCTATGGGGCTGCAAAACCCTTCAGCTACATCACTTCTTTCTCTAATTCCTTGGGATACCCATGCTCAATCCAATGATTGGCTGCGAGCATCTTTCTCTCTATTAGTCAGGTTCTGCCAGAGCCTCATAGGAGACAGCTATATCAGGCTCCTGTCAGAAAGCATGTCTTGATATGCACAATAGTGTCTGGGATTGGTTATAAATGGGATGGATCCCAAGGTGGGGCAGTCTCTGGATTGCCTTTCCTTGAATCTCTGCTCTACACTCTGTCTCTTAATTTCCTCCCATGAATATTTTGTTCACCCTTCTAAGGACATAAGCATCCACACTTTGGTCTTCCTTTTTCTTCAGCTTCAAGTAATCAATGAACTGTATCTTGGGTATGCTGAGCTTTTGAACTAATATCTACTTATCAATAAGTGCATACCATGTGTATTTTTTCATGATTGGGTTGCCTCACTCAGGATGATATTTTCTAGTTCCATCCATTGGCCAAGAATTTCATGAAGTCCTTGTTTTTAATGGCTGAGTAGTACTCCATTGTGTAAATATACCACATCTCTGTTGAAGGACATCTAGGTTATTTCCAACTTCTGGATATTATAAATAAGTCTCCTATGAACATAGTGGAACATGTGTTCCTTGTTATATGTTTGAGCATCTTTTGGGTACATGCCCAGAAATGGTATAGCTGGGTCCTCAGAAAATACTATGTCCAATTTTCTGAGGAACCACAAAACTGATTTCCTGAGTTGTTGTACCAGATTGTACTCCCACCAACAATGAAGGAGTGTTCCTCTTTCTCCACATCCTTGACAGCAACTTCTGTCACCTGAGTTTATGATCTTAGCCATTCTGAGTGGTATGAGTTTGAATCTCAGAGTTGTTTTGATTTGCATTTTCCTGATGACTAAGGATGTTGAGCATTTTTTTCGGTGCTTCTACACCATTCAATATTCCACACTTGAAATTTTTTTAGCTCTTTACTCCATTTTTAATAGAATTATTTGATTCTCTGGAGTCTAACTTGTTGAGTTCTTTGTATATATTGGCTATTAGTCCTCTATTTGATGTAAGATTCTTAAAGAACTTTTCCCAATCTTTTGTTTGCTGTTGAGTTCTGCTGACAGTGTCCTTTGGCTTACAGAAGCTTTGCAATTTTATGAGATCTAATTTGTATATTTTATAATGTGTTAGAGCATAAGCCATTGGTGTTCTGTTAAGGAAATTTCCCCTGTGCCCGGGGGTTCTGTTCAAGGCTCTTCTCCACTATCTCTTCTATTAGGTTCAGTGTACCTGGTTTTATGTGGAGGTCCTTGATCCACTTTTTGTGCAAGGAGATAAGATTGGATCAATTTGCATTCTTCTACATGCTAACTACCAATTGAACCAGCACCATTTGTGGAAAATGCTGTCTTTTTTTTTTTTTTTCCCCCACTGGATGGTTTTAGCTCCTTTGTCAAAGATCAAGATAGGTGTGTGGGTATTCAATTCTATTCCATTGATCTACTGCCTGTCTCTGTAAAAATACCATGTAGTTTTTATCACAATTGCTCTGTAGTACAGCTTGAGATCAGGGATGAAGATTCCCCAAGAAATTCTTTAATTGCTGAAAAGAGGTTTTTTTTTTTTTTTTTTTTTTTTTTTTTTTTTTTTTTTTTTTTTTTTTTTTTTTTTTTTTTTTTTTTTTTTTTTTTTTTTTTTTTTTTTTTTTTTTTTTTTTTTTTTTTTTTTTTTTTTTTTTTTTTTTTTTTTTTTTTTTTTTTTTTTTTATCTTGGTTTTTTTGTTATTCCAGATGAATTTGTAAACTGCTTTTTCCTACTCTATGAAGAATTGAGTTGGAATTTTGGTGGAGATTGCATTGAATTTGTAAATAGCTTTTGGCAAGATAGCCACTTTTTACTATATTAATCCTGCCAATACATGACCATGGGAGATATTTCCTACTTCTTAATTTTTCAAACTTCTTTTTCAAAAACTTGGAGTTCTTATCATACAGATCTTTCACTTGTTTAGTTAGTCAAAGCAAAGTATTTTGTATTATTTTTGACTATTGAGAAGGGTGTCATTTCCCTAATTTTTTTCTCAGCCGGTTTATCCTTTGAGTAGAGAAAGGCTACTGATTTTTTTTTTTTTTAGTTCATTTTATATCCAGCCACTTTCCTGAAGTTGTTTATCAGGTTTAGAAGTTTTCTGGTGGAATTTTTGTGGTCACTTAAGTATACTATCATATCATCTGCAAATAGTAATATTTTAGCTTCTTCCTTTCCAATTTGCATATCTTTGACTGACTTTTGTTGTCTAATTGCTCTGGCTAGGGCTTCGAGTGCTATATTGAATAGATAGGGAGAGAGTGGGGAGCCTTGTCTGGTCCCTGATTTTAGTGGGATAGCTTCAAGTTTCTCTCCGTTTAGTTTGATGTTGGCTATTGGTTTGCTGTATATTGCTTTTATTATGTTTAGGTATGGGCCTTGAATTCCTGATCTTTCCAAGACTTACCATGGAGGGATGTTAAATTTTTTCAAATTCTTTCTCAGCATCTAATCAGATGGTCATGTTTTTTTTTGTTGTTGTTGTTTGTTTATTTTTTTTGGGTTTTTTTTCCTTTTGAGTTTATTTATATAGTGGATTACATTGATAGATTTCCATATATTGAACCATCCTTCCAACCCTTGGATGAAGCCTACTTGGTCATGATGGATAATTGTTTAAATGTGTTCTTGTATTTGGTTTCTGAAGACTTTATTGAGTATTTTTGCATCAAGAAACATAAGGAAAATTGGTCCGAAGCTGTATTTCTTTGTTGGGTCTTTGTGTGGTTTTAATAAAAGGAATTGGGTAGTGTTCTGTCTGTTTCTATTTTGTGGAAAAGTTTGAAGAGTATTGAAATTAGGTTTTCTTTGAAGGTCTGGCAGAATTATCCACCAAAATCATCTGGCCCTGGGCTTTTTTGGTTGGGAGACTTTTAAGGACTGCATCTATTTTTTGGGGGTGGGGGGTATGGGACTGATTACATGGTTTAGGTGATTCTGATATAACTTTGGTACAGGATATTTGTCTAGAAATTTGTCCATTTCATCCATATTTTCCACTTCGGTTGTGTATAGGCAAAACATCATCCTAGACTACTGAAGAAACCTATAGGTGTCAAAGACAAGAATACAGAGGGAAAAGTAAAAAAAATTAATCTATAAAAGAAGTAAATGTAAAGTTTACAATAGGACTTTCAGGGTATATAGGAAGGGGGCGGGACGATGGGTTGGGTGGGTGAGGACGAAGGACCGAGATCGTAAGGGGGACATTACCTCCATATAATCTTTGCAATACCAAGGGCCTCTCCTCCCATTGATGGCTTACTAGGCCATCCCCTGCTACATATGCAGCTAGAGACAGAAGCTCTGGGGAGTACTGGTTATTTCATATTGTTGTTCCTCCTATAGGATTGCAGACTCCCCTTAGCTCCTTGCTACTTTCTCTAGCTCCTTCATTAGGGGCTTTGTGTTCCATCCAATAGATGACTGTGCTCATCCAAGTCTGTATTTGCAAGGCACTGGCATAGCCTCACAAGTGACAGCTATATTAGGGTCCTGTCAGCAAAATCTTGCTGGCATATGCAATAATAGTGTCTAGGTTTGGTGGCTGTTTATGGGATGGATCCCTGGGTGAGGCAGTCTCTGGATGGTCCTTGCTTCTGTCTCAACTCTGAACTTTGTCTCTGTAACTCTTTTCATGGGTATTTTATTTCCATTTCTAAGAAGGAATGAAGTATCCACACTCTGGTCTTCCTGCTTCTTGAGTTCATGTATTTTCAAATTGTATCGGGTATTCTAGGTTTCTGGACTAATATCCACTTATCAGTGTGTGCATATCAAGTGTGTTCTTTTGTGATTGTGTTACCTCAGTAAGGGTGATATCTTCCAGATCTATCCATTTGCCAAAGAATTTCATAAATGTATTGTTTTTATTAGGGGAGTAGTACTCCATTATGTAAATGTACCACATTTTTTCTTTATTCATTCCTTTGGGTGTTGTGAGACTAGGTTCAGAGCAGGTACACAAGGTCTGCTCCAGCACTCCTATTATTTAATAACCCATTTATACTAACTCACCATTGCATGGGGCCCATTACAATTCATTCAGTCCCCTTAAATCTGACTTTCTTTGTGACTGGCTGGGGAATCAATTGCATCTCTCAATTTTTCTCACACTCTCTGTCTCTGCATGGATATCTCATCTTTTCTCTCCTGTTCTTCTATAGGTCATTGGATCTTTATTGAACTAATCATAGGGTGAAGCAGAAAAATATCTATAAATTATGATACAGGCGCATTTAGAATAAGAGTTTTGTAGTCTGGACAGCATCCAGTACTATACTGGTAAAAAAATAATAGCATCATTTAAATAATACCATGCCAACTATTACACAGTGCACAAAAGATTTGTTGGGATACCAACAAATAACCCTTTTCTAGGAAAAATGTTTAAATTATCTTTTCCTTTATAATGAACATGAGCATGACATTTTTGTGACTTTATTGCTTAATTTTTTTCATTTCCTCAAGATGTTTTTCTGTCTATCCAGGACATAGTCACATGTGATTAGCCTGTTAACAACAACGGCTTATGTTACTCAAGTTCCTGTATAAACTTTATGCTTAAAGTGTAATAATTTCCAGTAAACACTTCAGATGTAGTGTATTTTGACACACTGTGATTTTCAGTTTGAAATAATTGCATAAATTACTAGTTCAGTTCATTGTCTATTATATGAGTATGTAACATTAATTGCTGAGCATTTTTTATAGGTTTTCATGAATTTCTCCATAGAAAAGTTAACCATCTTCTACCTCCTCCATATCTAGTATTTTATATTGCTATTTTTTTATTCTTTGACTTAATTCTCATTGAAAATGTATAATATTTCTCTATTAGTCAGGTGCCTTTTTAAAGTGCCTTTTTCTCTGAGATTTCCCAATTTTACAATGCTGAATTGTTGGTCTGTATCTAGTTTATTATTATGTACAGATTTTCTCCTTATTTCATTCCATTAATCAATGCTTATATTATCCTGTTTATAAGAACATCTGAATTCTTTGTGCATAGTTTTTACATATGTTTTCAGAGATTCCAAAGGTTCTGCTTCACACCACTCTGAAAATAAGCTAAAATTTAGGCAACTACCTATTGACATGGAGAAATGAAAGGATTAAAGATCAATCTCATGAAGGTCAGGTAATT
>LR749715.1:0-119034 GCA_902729485.2 Mus minutoides
TGTGTGTGTGTGTGTGTGTGTGTACCACAGACTTGAGCAACAGATGACAAATCTTTATTGTAGAGAAAGAGGAACTAGAAGTGTCCTTACAGTTTCCATGTAGGTCATTGCTACATCCCCAGTGCCTGTTGTATGGTAGGATTACAATAAGTACTGTCAACTAAGAGTCATGCTACTGTGTGATGAACCTTAGGAGTGGAGTTTTCATGTTCCCCTTTGTGTTTCTATGGTCTCCAGTCTGGTTTTGAACTCAAAATCTTCTCGCCATAGCCACCAAGTGCTGGGATTACAGATGTGAGCCACCTCGCCTGGTTTACAAATGATCTATTCTTGTCTTCTAAAGTAAAGGATCAGGATAGAAGATTCTGCTTTGTGTCTGCACAGGTGAGGCAGTGATGCAGGCAGCCTGGTATTCTTGCACCTTGAAATCCCGGAGTCCCTGAGATCTGTATTCCCAGGCCCACTGCAGAGTTTATCACCACGCAAATGGGGCCAAGAGAGGATATTAGGGTGTGCTTTTATAGATTTGAATATATGTCCCACGATATCCTATGACACCACTCCCAGCTGCTTGGCAGCCTCCCTAAACGATATTACTCATCTGCCCATCACCAAGAAGGGCATATAGCCAGGGGTTGAGATGCCTATGAAATATATTCACAGCAGGCCCCTTCTCTCCTCCACCCAGCCTGTTTAACATCTCCGCATAACCTGTGTCTTACTGCTGAGCCCATTGCAGATGGGTAGCGGTAAGTGAGGGAGCTGGAATAGAAAGGGAGAACCATCATGGGGCGGTAGGTTGGCAAGGAAAACAGGTTGAAACAGAAACACCCGGAAAAGCCAGTCCTAGCGGAAGGACCCAGGGTCATTTGTTTGCAGGGAATGGCTTGACACACCTTCCTTCCACCTGGATCGTTGGAGGGATGATGGATGCCTGGCCATCAGCCATGACCCTGACTCATGAAGAAAAGGCTAAATTATGCTCTCTTAACTGGGTTTAGGGAAGCAAGGAAATGGAAAAACATAATTTTAAAGATTCCCAGTCAGATTGGCTGGAATCGTAAGCGATGTTGATAATCGGCTAGTGAGCTCACAGATCTCCCCAAGCTCTTTCAAGGTCTGGTAAATTGCCCAGTGTCTCTGTGCTGACACTTAGCAAAGATAATGTTTGAACTTCCCTTACCCTTTAAAAAAAAATTTTTTTTTTTTTTTGGGTGGGACTGGAAATGAGCCCAGGGTCTTCTGCCTGCTGGGAAAGCCCGACACCTCTGCCACGCCCTTACTCAGGACTTGAACTTCCTAATGACTTCAGAGCATGCTCTCTCGGCCCTCTCACCCCTCTCACAGAGTGTTTGGAACTGCAAGCGTGGACTGTGCTCTGTGGTGTCCTGGTGGGGCACCGCTGGAGCCCAGGTTTGGGTTACAGTAGAATTGGGATGGCTCCTCACTTAGTTCAGTTCTGTGAACACAGATTGCCAGGTACCCCAGGGGTTGCCTACCTCTCAGAACAAGAATGCTTCCCGTGCATCTGTCTCACCCGCTAGCATTTTCGGAGGCCAGAAAATGACGGGGAGGAACTGCCATCTCAACACCCTACAGAAATTCGCCTCTTTGTTTAGCTTCTGGGCTCTGCCGCAGATGTTGAACTGTGTGTTGTCTTGGTGTCTGGTGATCCAGAATGCTAAGGTTCCGTGCTTGTTTCTCTTGTTTCTTAGAGAAGTCAAATGTTCTGGTTTCCCCTGCACCCAGCTCCCATTGTATTTCCATTTTAAACTTACCTGGAGTGTACTTCCTGGTTGCTGGATTTTTGGCCCTGGCAGTGCATGAAAGAGCTTTAACATATGCATTGGTGCTCAAGCCTCACTCTGGGTCACAGTCATGGTCGCAGAATGCTTCAGGGACCATGTATGTACCCATGGCTAACCTTGTAAGATGGAGTTGATTTAATTTTTTTTTTCCAGAACACTAGCCAGTTTTCCCCCATTGCTTATTGAGTGGTCTATACTCCCCTACTGGCTTGTCTTTAATGTTTTTCTTTTCTTATTTTGTTTCATTGAGATATATTTTATATATAAATTAAAAGTCACCCACATACAGTGTATCATTCATTGGTTTATATTTACAGTTGCAGAGTTGTGTAACCATGTGTAACTAATTTTATAACTTTTTTTATTACCCACCCCTCAAGAAAAGCCTGTTCCCGTTAGCGGCCATTTCCCATTTCCCCAGCCCCCAGCTCTAGGTAGGCAATGAAGTAATTCCTATTTCCCTAGGGTTACCTATTCTGGACATATACAAATAGATTTATATACTATGTGTCTTTCTGATTGACTGACTTCCTTTCTGCATTTAACCTCTGGTTTCCAGTTCATGGGTGTTTCCTAAGATGTTCCGGGTTGTAGAAAGCAATTCATTTTTTTTTAAAGATTTATTTTATTTATTATATGTAAATACACTGTAGCTGTCTTCAGACACTCCAGAAGAGGGCGCCAGATCTCGTTACGGATGGTTGTGAGCCACCATGTGGATGCTGGGATTTGAACTTATCACCTTCGGAAGAGCAGTCGGGTGCTCTTACCCGCTGAGCCATCTCACCAGCCCCGCAATTCATTTTTTTTTTATTGCTGAATAATTTGGCATTGTGTGAATATATTACATTTTGCTCATTTGTCCACCAGCTGATGGATGGACATGTCTGTTTGAGCTGTTTAGTGTTATGAGTAATGCTGTTGGGTGGGGCCGTAGCTCAGTGGTAAAATACTTGTTTAGATGCACAGGGTCCTGGGTTTGAACCCCCAGCATTGCCAGTAAGTAAATACATTTTAAAAGTGGATATTGCTTCTGTGAACATTAGATTATGTAACGTGTAAACATCTTGGTGTGGACATATGTTAATGATTTACTAAAGACTAGGATTGCTGGGTCAAAAGGTAGTCTTGTGTTTAATTAAAAGAAATCTTTGTGTATCTCTGTGTGTGTGTATCTGTGTGTGTGTGTGTATTTGTGTGCATGTGTACATGCATGTTCATTGGGTGAGTATGTGGAGGTTAGAGGACAATCTTGGATGTGGGTCCCTATCTTTGACCTTGCTTGAGAAAGGGTACCTTAGTCACTGCTGTGCACTCTGAGCTAGCTGACCTGGGAGTTCCTAGAGATTCACCTGCCTCTGCTTCCCAGTGACCTGACCCCACCAATAAATCTTATATGATGATACTCGCTTACACTGACTATAAATGGGCAGCTTTATTTCTGTGCTCTCGGCTCTGTGCTCTCGGCTATACGCTCTTATGGGAGCCAGTACTGTGCGATCTTGATGTCGGTGCTTTGGGGGGTGGGGGGGGGACAAGGAGGAGTTGCCAAAAAGGATTGCCATTTTTAACAGTGTTAAGTGTTCAATATGGATAGACTAGGAATGACTATCTGCTTGTTTGACGATCCTTAATTTCTTCCAACAGTATTTTAGTTTCCTGTGCCTTTTTTCTTTTATATTTTTATTATTTATTTATTTTTGAGACAGGGTCTCTCTCCATAGCTCTGGCTATCCTGGAACTTACTGTGAGGGCCAGGATGGCACTGAACTCACAGAGATTCTCCAAAGGTGTGCATCTACACCTAGCCTTTCTTGCTTGCCTTTAAAAACAAAAACAAAGACAGGGAAAGTTGGCTCAGTGGTTAAGAGCCTTGGCTGCTCTTCCAGAGGTACTGAGTTCAATTCCCACACCTACATGGTTGCTCACATTATCTATGACTGTAGTCCAGTGGGATCCAATGCCCTCTTCTGGTGTGCATACATGTAGATACCTCACTGTACAATAAAGCACATACATTAATAAATGTGAAAAAACTATGTATGTATGTGTGTGTGTCGTGGGATGGATGGATGGATGGATGGATGGATTGGGGTGCCTGAGGTCAAAGGACAACCTGCAGTTCACTCCTTCCACTGTAGGGTGCAGGGGACTGAACTCACATGCTCAGCGGGTGCAACAGCAAGTGATTTACCTGCTGAGTCATCTCATTACTCATTACTCCGAGTTGTTCTCTTAATTACGTTTTTTAGGTTTTTCATTGTTATTATTATTATTATTATTGTATAGGAACAGATCTCATTATTTTTTAAAGATTTAGTGTGTGTGTGTGTGTGTGTGTGTGTGTGTGTGTGTGTGTTTTGGTGGGTGGGTGGCCTGCCTGCATGTGGAGATCTGAAGATTACTACCGGGAGTTGGTTCTTCTGGAACGATGTGGGTCCCAGGTCAACAGGTTGGGGAGAAAAATGGGTGAGCCATCTTGCTAGCCTCTTGAAATTTTTGCATTGCGCTTTTTCTCTTAATGGGTTGGAGAAAGACAGGCTGTGGTGCTTCAAAGCCACTGTGTAAATCTGTGCTACCCTGTGATACGTGGGTCCGCGCTTGCTGGGAGTGGAAGTGGATGGTTGAGGCGGGGTAGAGTAGAAGCTTGGAAGGCTTTGTCTGTTTGGCTGCTTTTTACTGTGTATGTCATCTGGACACCTCCTCCTGCTCTCTTCTACCTGACAAAGGTCCCATCCCCCGGCCACACCCTTTTCCCTCTTTTCTTCTTCTTCATGGCACTTAGCACCATCCTGAAATATACTGATTATTTACTGGTGTGGCTGTCTTCCCTGCTGTCACCTAAGTTCAGTGAGAAGAAACACGGTCTCGTGTTCATGCTGCTGGTCGCTGTGTCCCTAGCACCTAGCCTATAATTTATACTGAGATCAAACATGAGTGACCCTCTGCCTTTCCTGGGTGGTGAGCATCTGGGGATGGGGGGGACAGGGACTGGTTCCTAGGGTCTCACACATGCCAGATGAGCATTCAACTACTGGGAAGTTAGTCCAGCTTTGGTTTCAGCTACAGCCAGGCGGTGGACAGGTCAGCTGCACCCCTACCCCTCCATTCCCAAGCCTATACCAGTGTCTCTGCCAGGAGGACACCTCTTTCCTCTCAACACAGTCACCCACAGAGTACCATCTGTGTCCACATCACCTACACACTCATTTACATCAGCCTTCTCCTGGCAAGTCCTCACACAGCTGTCAGCACAACTGACAGGACCTGGAGGACACTAAGGTCGCAAATGTCTCGGACTCTCACAGAAGCAGTTCGAGATTCTTGTGCCTCACTGAGTGCTGTGTGCAGACTACTCTCCCCGCCCCCCCCACCCCGGAGCGTGTGGGCAGAAGAACACCGCTGTGTGTTTGCCTCCAGCTGACTTCTCCTGGTCTCACAAGTGGTTTCTTTCTGGACGCATCTATGAGTAAGTTATGGGTTCCCAAATGACTCCGTTTGGGCCTCTTTCTGAGGTTGTCACACTGTGCGGGAACTTTTTCCCGGCAAAAAAAAAAAAAAAAAAAAGGAGGTATCCCATGAAGGACTGTGGATTCCTCTCTGGCTCCATCTAGTCTCCTGGGTCCTGTGTGTGAGGAGGGGGAGGCGTGCTGTTGCTTGTGAATGACTTGCTCAGGAATCCTGGATTCCAGCAAACGCTACCTTCCACCTCCCTAACCGCGCAAGGCCTCCAGTCCGGGAGTGTTGTGAAATTACATAGCGAAATGTATCAGAGTGGTGCCTGGGACACCCTCGTAAAATGTGGCCTGCGATTTTAGTTTGCTATCTGGGAACAGCTTGTGCCTCAGTGTTCCTGACCCGAAAAGCAGGGCTAATTCTGCTGTCCACCTGTGTGTCCCACCCTCCAACTTGCAGCCTGGAGGACGGACCAAAGGGTTAATAATAGCCTCAGGCTTCGAGGGCCTGAGTGGGGGAGGTGCCCCACAAATGGAGTATTGTTGTGATGTTGACTGATCTGGCTTTGTTTGAGTCTTCAGTGTTTGACTTCCTGCACTGAGTACCCGGGGTGTTTAATCTCTGGAGATATTTGTGGTCCTCAGCTGCAAGGTGCTTACCTCCTGGGGCTGTGTGGCCTGAGTCCTCACCCATCCGGAGCCTGCTAAGTTGTGCCGGGAAGGTACATTTTCATGGTTAGCCCCCCCCCCCCCCCCAGCAATCAGGAATGAGAGAAATGCAGCAAGTATGACCCACACGCGGAACTGGTTCTGAATAGGACGTTTATTGAAGAGGTTTCAGCAGGAGGCAGCGGGCGCTTTAATTCCCGAGGTTGTTGGTGGCAGTTCCTTGCTTGCCCAGCCCGAGCCTGTTAACTGCTGGGCTGCCGAACTCTGGAGAGAATGCAGCTCCCCAGACCCTGGCCACCTTCCCAGGACTGCTCTCTCTGTTGGGATGGGAGCCCTTTTGAGGAAAGCGGTAGGTAGCCTCTGAGACCCGGCCAAGGGTGGCTGAGTGGGGTGCAGCTGGGATTCTGTGAACTCTGGGACTCTAAACCTCGCCTGGCAACCCCTGGGGAACGTGAGCAGCCACAGGCTTGTGGCACCGGGCTTTCGAGTCTTCCCTGGAGGTTCAGAAATGGAGGACCACACCTGGTTCAGTGTAGAAAAGTGACTTCTTATTTACCTTGCCTGGGTGCTTCCAGTAGGTTTGGCCATGTGACTGGCAGACAGCCCTGTGGCGTTTGGAGTGCTTTGTTTGGGGACTTCAGAGGTCTTCTCTCAACATTCGCCGATGGGTGGCTAGAGAAGGTCCTGTGTGATCACGCTGCCCCCATACCCACATACATACATGCATAATGGGAAAACAGTGCCTTTTCCCCAGAATCCACAGGGGGTGGTGATAGTGGGTTTGGTTTTTTTTTTTTTTAAGATGAAATCAAGCGGCACCATTGGTAGGGGAGGTAACAAGTGAGTCCTGGATACCCTAATGGGTGTCAGGCCAGGTGGAGCCCGCACCTACCATCTGTGTAGCTCTAGGAGGCAGGTGCTGGGGGCAGATCCTTACTTGGACTTCACTATTTCTTTCTCTTGTGTGTCAAGGCCTCCCTCTTCATGGAGTGGACTGCCACCGGAGCTGCTGTGCCCTGTGTACTCTGTAGCCTCTGGGGTTTGGTAACAGGTGAGGGAACTGTCGAAATTCTGGTCTTTGTGTGCTCCTCACTGAGGGAGAAGTTTCCTCTCTCTGCTGGAAACTGGTTGGATGAGTTTCCTCAGGCCTGTCTGGCTGAGGCCTCTTAGCCCGGGTGTGAGGGACTGGGGGATGGGAGTAGGTGTTGTGGGTGGAGCGGCTTTCAGAGCTGTGGCACAGCAGGGTGAGGCGCTGGATTTGAAGATCTGCCTTGACTGTGAGGATTTACACTTGTGTGCAAACCCCTAAGGTCTGCCTTGGAAAAGCCACTCCCCTAGCTTCTGGGCTAGGATCCTAAGGCTCTGGTGGAAGCCGGGGCAGAAGCAGGGATGGATTGTGGAGAAGCCATGGAGGAGGAAGTTGGTGTTTTAACTACATCAGTCCCGGGAGGGAGCTTCTCTTGTACGTTTGTTTCCGAACCTGGAGGCGCTTGCTTAGAATTAGGAAGGAGCCAAGACTGGGGGAGATACCATGCTGGCAGCCTCACCCCCACTTCTGGCAAGTGTGGGAAAGGTAAAAGATGGGGTGAGGGGTGTCCCTTTGATGTTAAGATTCATACAGACCCTTTCCCAGCCCAGATGAGAGCTACGAGCCCCTATTCCTTAGAGGGAGATTCCCCTCCAGCTAAGACTGGAACCTCAGTGGTCCCTGTTGGATAATAGCCTCAGGTCAGGAGGAATTGCATTAGGCTGTTTGGGTGATAGCTCTTACTGTCCCTTTCTACCCTACCTCCACCTCATTCGAGAAAGGTCACATACAGCCCAAACTGGACACACACTCCCTAAGTAGCTAAGGATAGCTTTGCACTTACAGTCTTTTCTTTCCACCTCTGGTTTTATGTAGTACTAGGTCTCAAACCCAATCTTTCCTTCCAGGCAAGCACTTTATCAACTGGGCAACATCCCAGCTCTTCCTGCTTTTCTGAAACACCTAATTTACACATTGCTTCGAGTCACTTTGATTTTTGGGTCACACATCGTCCCTCTGCCGTGAGTCGGGGTAGATCTTACTCCTTTCTGTCGAGTGATCTCTGGGGTGCTTCCCCCAAACCTTCACCCCACTCCCTAGATATCAGCTGTGGAAAGTCTGCAGGTCCTGGGTCTCTACCTTTCCTTTCAAGCACCTCTTGGCCCCGTGGACACCTGAGCTGCAGTCTGATTCTCAGGTGGTGCCTTTTTAGGGCATATTCTCCTGACTCATCACCTGAAGCCGGGTTTCCACCTGTCTCGGTTGTCCTTTTCCACAAAGCAAGTCAGGTGCTCCCAGGCCTTGCTGCTCCAGCTGTCCTGGATGCTCTCCCTTTAAAGGGAATCAGCTCTGCTGACCCCTTTGGATCTCTTCTTCACCTGGTTTTCTCCTCCTCTGTGACTCAACCAAAATATCGCCTCCTTTTACAAAGCTTGCAGGTCCCGGGCATACTTGCTCCTCTGTTAGCCTCTTTTGTTAATTCACTATTGACTTAAGTGCTCGTACTCTGGGCATTGTTGCATAGATAATCTGCCTACAAGCTCTTTTCTTTCTAGAGTTCAAGTTCCTCAAAGACAGAGACTGTGTGTCACCAATTCTAGTGTCCCCAGGGCCTAGCATCAGGCTCAGAAGCCTCACATTCCTAAGCTGCAGGCCTTCCGGAGCTCTCGGGCATCTCATGACTCTACTCTCTGGATGTTTGAGTCCTGTCTTGACAGGATAAGGTCTTAAAGGATAAGACTTGAAACATGCTAGCAAGCACTCCCCGAGCCACGTCCCCCAGCCCATGCTGCCCCTTAACCCCGCTTGTGATTGATGCACTTGTTTCCCCGAATAGAAGAAGCTCTTGTGAGTCTGGCCTGTGTGTGATTCATTGTTGTGGCTCCCACATGGCTGCCACAGCGTCTTCGTGCAAAAAGTAGGCGCTGAATAAATGCTTGAGTGAGTGAATTCCCAAGCTTGAAGCTTAGGGATGGTGGCTAGTGTTATCTCCAAGTGAGCGTAGGCACGGAGGCGCGTCCAGGACGCAGAGATGGACCCCTCTCAGCCACTGTTCTACTGCTGTGAAGAGGCACCATAGCCAAAGCAGCTCATAGTGGGAAGCTGTTGGTTGAGGGGCTTGCTTAAGTCTTCAGAGGGTGAGTCCAGGACCTTTTGGTGGGGAGCTTGGCAGTAAGCAAGCAGGCGGGCATGGTGCTGTAGCAGTAGCTGAGAGCTTACATCTGATTAATAAGTTGGAGGCAGAGAGGGTAGGATGGAGAGATGGAGGGGTGGGTAGGGGAGGGAGAGGAAGGCTGGGCCTGGTGTGAGTTTTGAACTCCCAGCCCACCTCCAGTGACAGACCTCTTCCAACAAGGCCACACCTTTTGATCCTTTCTAAGCTTCTAAGCAAATCCACCAACTGGGAATCAAGCATTCAGTTTACCTGAGCCTGGAAAGGGGCGGGTGTATTCTCATCAAAACCACGACAGCAGGCTACAGTCCTGAGCTCTTGTATTCTTCTGCCTTTTTCCTGTTTGGTACTCCTGTGACTTAGGAGCACAGGGTCCCTCCCTGCTGCTATGACCATCTGAAGTTGTTCTCTAAAACCCAAGGACTAGTGTGAAGATGGAGCATGTTGCTCACTTATTGGTGCTTTTGCTCCCACAGGGCTTTGACTGTCTTTTCCCTTGGGCTTGTGGCTCCTCATAGTTCTGCTGCCTCTGCCATTGAATTCAACCTATGGAATGGGGAGGAATGTGTCCTGTCGCGCTCACAGTGGGGGCTCTTACTGACTCAGGCTTCTCTGGTGTGAGTTTCAGTTGAGCTGCCTTTGTGAGATTATGTGAGTGAGAGAGAGAGAGAGAGAGAGAGAGAGAGAGAGAGAGAGAGAGAGACACCTTTGTCTGAACTGTGTTGGGACCTTAGAAGATGGATACATCTTTAGTTTAGTGGGAAGGGCTAGGACACTGCTGGTCCACCATGTTTGACTTGAGCTGTTATTATTATTATTATTATTTATTGTATGCATGTGTGTGCACTTGTGTGCATCTGTCCATGTATGTGTGTGTGTTTTGTATGGGTGTGTGAATGCTACATCATGCGACGGTCAGAGGACAGCTTGAGGAAGCTGGTTTCTCTCCTTCATCACGTTAGTTCCAGGAATGGAACCCATTGTCCTTTGGCTCGGTGGCAAAACCTTTACCTGCTGAGTTATGATATGAGATATGGGTGGATACAAATTTAGGTCGAAGTGAGAAGAATATTTCATCCGGGTGCTTGCGGAGCAGGTATTCTCTTCTCTGGCTCTTGGTCGGCTTCCTGTATGTTGATGTGAGGGTTACTTGTACCCTCCCGCTTGGAGACAGACAAGGTTATTGTGACCACTTATCTGATGGAGAACTTGAAGCTTAAGGCCACATACATTTGCGGGGAAAGTACAGATCTACCTGCTTCCAAGCCTGTGGTATGAAGTAGTACATCTTTTTGTTTTTGTTTTTGTTTTTTTGTCTTTTTGTTTTTTTGAGATAGGGTTTCTCTATGTAGCCCTGGCTGTCCTGGAACTCACTCTGTAGACCAGGCTGGCCTCGAACTCAGAAATTCGCCTGCCTCTGCCTCCCAAGTGCTGGGATTAAAGGCGTGTGCCACCACTAACAGAAGTTAGTACATCTTAACTTCTGTTGCGTGCCAATGTTTTTTCTTCTCTGCTGAGAGCTCTGAAGGCCCCAATAGATTCCCACTGTGTTTTCCCCCTGCCTTTGAAGCACTTTCAGTAACATGCTGTAGCTGTGGTTCCTTTTCTCCTTTTGCAGCTAGCTCCCGATAGTCCTCAAAGCAAGGAGCTCTCCAAATGGGGGTGAGGATAATAACATGGGGAGTTTTTTCTCGGCTGGGGCTTCGGGCCTTGACCTTGACATTTGCTAATAATTAGTGGTGGTTGTGAATGAGAGAATGTGTGTGTGTGTGTGTGTGTGTGTGTGTGTGTGTGTGTGTGTGTGTTTAAGTACTAGAGATTGAACCCAGAACTTAGTGCATGTTAAGTAAGTACCGCTTAGCTATATGGCCAGCACCCTTCACCCCCGACCCCTTTAACCCTAGAGATGAAGGGCTAAAGAGAGAGCTCGGAAGTTAAAAGCACTGACTTGGGTTCAGTTCCCAGCATCCACATGGCAGTTCACAGCCATCTGTAACCCTAGATCCGGATGATCCAATGCCATCTTCTGGACTCTGTGGGCACCAGGTACACAAGTGATGCACAGATATGTATGAGGCAAAGCACCCGCACACATAAAATCAATACCAAAACAACGACAAAAAAAGATGTTTTAAATCTATAGAGGAAAGGCCCCTTCAGTAGGTTTGCAGTTCCCCCTAGCATAGCTTTCAGGAACCTTTACTGCCTCCAAGGACTTGGCTGCTTCCTCTTCTGGTCCTCTGTATCTTTCTCTGCTTGGTGACAAGATTTGCCAGAAGCCATATAGACTTAGCCCAGCTGTGAGCAGCCCCCTCCTCTGTCCATGTGAAACTTCTTGCTAGGCTGTTTTCTTTGGAATACATATAGGGAGACCTTATCACGGCAGTCCCATGTCTAGACTTGGCTGCTTGCCCTCCTCCAGCCTTTTATGACTGATCACTGAGTCTGTGGCATGGTAGGGCTGCCTCTGTGGGGCCAAGTATGATGAGATTGCTGGGGTGAATGATCAGTCACCGATGCTGGGGACGTCTGGGCTCCTGGGACTCTGGCAGTGACTAATGTGAGCACTTGTAGGAGGAACTAGCTTAGGTCACGATCTCAACTGTTTAGCCTTTTCCTGCCTATGGGAGGTAGTGAGAGGTGTTCTAGAACTGTAGGTCTTCCCGTGGGTGTTTATTGAGCACCTAAGAGTGCCTTGCCCTGTTCAGACCTAGCCTTCTGGGTTTCTTCAGACTTAGGCCTGAAGAAACATTTACTTATATCGACCTCATGAACCAGTGTGTCAAGTGATAGATACCCAGGACCATTAGAACAGAAAGAAGCATAATAGTAGTTTCCTGTTTCCACTGTCACAAAGGCACATACATGCATGTGTGCGCGCGCACACACACACACACACACACATACATACTCATGCGCACATACACACGCATGCATTTTAAAGCATTAAACTTTTAGATTTTTTTTTAATGTGTATAAGTGTTTTGCCTGAATGTATATATGAGGTCTCCACAAGGATGCTGGGAACTGAACCTGGTTCCTCTGTATGAGCAAGTGCTCTTAACCACTGAGCTAAGTAAGCCTTTACTTCCCTTGCTCCCCCCCCCCCCCCAATCTTCAAGGTCGGGGCGGGGGAATCAAATTTTATTCTGGTCTCATGGGGTTATGTGTTCCTATTTCTATCTCTTTATAGCTTTCAGAGGCTGCTGTATACCCTTTGACTTTGTGATCTTCCTCTGTGGTCAAAGGTAACATCTCCCAATCTGACTAGCCTTCCTCATCCTGTAGACTTCTGACTCAGGCTTCTGCTCGGTGCCTTTTATGATATGTTGGGCTTACTCAGATAATCCAAGATAATTTCCACTTCTCAATACTCTTTTATTTCCATGGTTTTCAACATGTGGGTCACAACCCTTTCTGGGTCAAACAACCATTTCCTGGGTCACACATTAGATATTCTGCATAGCCGATATGCACTGTTCATAACAGTAGCAAAATTATAGTTATGAAGTAACAGTGAAAATAATTTTATGGTTGGGGACTACCACACCATGAGGGACTGTTTAAAGGAGCGCACCATTAGGAAGACTGAGAACCACCGCTTTATTTGATCACATTGGGTTCCAAGGATTGGGATGTCAATGTCTTTGGTGGTGGTGTGGTGGTGGGGTACTATTTGGCCAGCAGTAGAGTGTACATGGGGAGGGTTTATGAATGGTTGAAGCAGAATAGATTCTGAAAGTGGCGATTGGGTGAGTGTGGACGGAGGGGGAGGGGATGGGAGCTTTCAAGTGTGAGAGCAAGCATGATGAAGATATGCCTCCCTTGTGAGGAAGGAGCAGTAGGAAGTAGGATTGTGTCCTCCCTCTGAATCGAGGTGCCAGGGGCTTCCCTTCTCCTCGAAGGGCAAGCTGAGTGTTTTGGACATCAGTCTGTAGGCCTGGTCTGGGATTCAGGTGTGAGGACCCCACCGACAGTCTCCTATCCTCTGGGCAGTTGCTGTCTTGCTGCTTCCCAGCCAGCCAAGGGCTCCTGCTGCTCCTGGGTGGTGGGAAAATGGATTCTTCAGAGAGAATGAGTCCCAGCCAGCTGGGCTGGGCTTGGGTGGCCCTGAAACCCCGGTCACACTGTTCACACAACCTCTCCAGAACACACTGCTCACATTGAACACAAGCACTCCCCAGGGATTGTCTCGGGGCGCAGGGCCCTTGAATGTCTAGGAGGCGTGGAATGGGCCTGTGACACACACTGGGGATGGTGACAGCCACACCCCCGGAGAGAGGCCTCCCTTCTCGAGAACCTCAGAAGGGGATGTGTAGCTTTAAGAACACATTGGCAAAAGCGGGGCTTCTGGGAACACTTAGGAAGTAAGTATGATGTGGGGGGATGGGGTGCTGACTTGTGGGGAGAGCAGAGCCCAGTGGTTTGTGGATCTTGCTTGAGATCTCTAAAGAAATTCACAGTGCTCCTCTACCTGTTTCAGTGGAAAAGTTCTCTGGTGCTTCCTTCTGCCGCCCTCTCTAGGGAGGCTCTGAAAGTAGAGTCGGGGTTTGCTCTGGGGAAGGTCAAAGGTCCTTTGGCTGCTCTGATCCCCAGAGGTTGGGATGGGAGGCCAAGAGAGCCAGTGGATGGAGGCTGGACTGTCTGAGGAAGGACTGCTGCTGGCGAAGGGGCTGGATGAATTCTTCCCCCACAGGGACCCATGGACTTTGGATCCCCTCCACCCTCACCCCCGCTCCTTTTCTTTGTGCTGCTGAGGTAGGTGTGGGCACATGGGGCTTCCTGGGTAAGGTGAAGGGTAGTAGGTGAAAGATTGATTAGAACCCGAGTTTTTACAGGGAGTCTCCAACCTCCTCACTTGCCAGACTTGGGGTTCACCTCAAGCATGCTCTTTAACTCTCCTCTCTTCTCCGCTTACCCTCCAGAGAGGGACAGTTAGAGGAAGTGTAGACAGTTCTTGGGGATCTCCCCAGGATCAGCAACAAGTTCCAGAAGGCCCCAGTGGGTTCTTCTGTGGGAGGATCTTTTGTGAAGGGAAGAGTGTCTGAATGATAAGAGGCCTGAGGACAATACAGAGCCTCTGTGGATTTGGGGGTATCCCCCTTTTGGGTCAAATTGAGGGCACACTATTGAGACATAGTTGGAAGGAAAAGGAGCAGGCTTGGCTCCAGTCTGCTGCTAGGAATCCCAGGGGCCTGTTGCAGCCTGCCTGCCTCCCTGCCTGGGGAGACTCAAGGAAAGTCCTTGCGGGGTGAAGCCATACACTTCGGATGGGTGTGGGTGGAGGAAGGCGGTAGATATATTTCAATTTAGATATAGAAGGAGAGGAGGGAGGGGAAGGAAGGAAAGAAGGAAGGATGGGTGGGTTTCTCTTCCTTGGATTCTTTGGAGGACCTCTCAAAGAGGGCTTTGTAGGATAGGACTTGAGATTCAATTCTCCAGAAGGCTGGCTGATGGATTGATAACTTGCTGGTTGCCCACTGCTGAAAGATGAGCTCTCTCTCTGCAGGAGATAGCTGGAGACTTGACTGTGCTGGGATAGGTGGGCTGGCAGCTGCTGCTACTTCTTTCTTTCCTAGGTGGACCTTGTCTTAAAAGACTTAAAAGTTTGAGCCTGGCAGTGGGGGCTCACGCCTTTAATCCCAGCACTTGGGAGACAGAGGAGGCAAGAGGGGGGGGGGAGTTCTGAGTTCGAGGCCAGCCTGGTCTACAGAGCAAGTTCCAGGACAGCCAGGGCTACACAGAGAAACCCTGTCTCAAAACAACAAAACAAAACACAAAACACAAAAACAAGCAAACAAACAAGTTTGAGGAAGCAGATTCTGGTCCTGGTTTAGGGTGAATCTTTCACGGTGGGTGCTGCTGTTCATCAGAAGAAAGGACAGGTCGCTCTGCCCTAGGGGGCATTTGGGGAGGATTTGGCTTAGGGGTCTACGCTGTGCACCTGCCAGTGACTCAGGGCTGCCTCTTGAATAGGCTATGTCTTCCATCATAGACATAGGCTTCCCTGTGGCTAGCCTAACTGTTCACTCTTGAGTCCTGCTCCTCCATGCTCACTGCCACTCGGGTTCTTTGGATCTTCCTTCCTAGGCCTCTCTCTCTCTCCAGGATCATAGTAGGACCCTTGTGATCATAGTAGGACCATAGTAGTCTGAGTATGTCATCTGACCCTGGGAATTCTCTGCTCACTGCTTCCCTATGGCCCATGACCCCAGAGTCTGTACTGTCTATTTTGTTCCAATGCTAGAGTAAGTCTTCAGAGACTGGCCACATGGGACAGATCCAGAAGCCTTCTCAGTCCTTGGGATGGTCATATATAGGTCTCAGGCTTTCAAGTTAACGTGTGTCCTTGTAGCTTATCCTAAATCAGAGCAGTTGCACCCAAGGGACCGTGACTAATGCTTTGCTGGTATGAGGTCCTTTAGTGTGGTAGCGCCTGTGAGAGTGTGGGGCCTGGAGTCCCAAGTGTGGCACAGTCCCATACTGAGTACATCTGGACAAGGACACTCAGAATAGCATCCGCTGCAAGGCATTGCCAGGGTTAGGTGAGACCACCCTGCGAGTCGACTGTTCTGGTTTGTTTGGGCTCCAGGGGATGCAGGTAGGTAGGTACCCTGGTTTCAACAGGACTGCTGGATTTGCAATCAGAAAGCTGTATGTAACTAAAGAGTGATTCTCAGAAGGTACCTTTCAGAGACTAACTCTGTGTGTATGTGTGTGTGTGTGTGTGTGTGTGTGTGTGTGTGTGTGTGTGAGAGAGAGAGAGGGGGGGGGGGCTGTGGTGACTTTCTATAAGGCTAATGACCTGGCTGGCTGTGGAATCCATTTGGGAATTGGGTCTTTTCCGTTTAGCCTCCCCTCAGGAGCTGACCTGACCCAGGGGCTAATCTGAGAAAGGTCTCAAGAGAACTCCAGGGTTGCTGCTTCTGGTCCCAGAGAGGATGCTCGAGAGAGAACTTCTAAAGTTCTTCGCCTGGTTGTTTTCTAGCTGGGTCTGACCTGGGTAGGGGCCAAGAGCAATGTAGCATTTGAGCCCTGGCTTCCTAGACAAGGGTGAGCTGGTTAACATAAGGGCTCTTGGAGGGATGGAGGGAGGAGCAGAGCAGAGAGCAGAGCAACAGCAACAGCAGCCGCACACTTCTCCGGAGTGTTTGTGTCCCACGGGGGGGGGGGCTGCCCACCCGGGGGGCTGCCCACCCCAGGATCAATTCCTATGCTCTAGGCAGAAGCAGGCACCAGCACCAACACCAGAGCTGCCATTGGGCTCTCACCTGTCACGTGATAGGCTTATCTAGAGTATCTCACAGGGCTCTGTATAATCCCTTAGCTGAGACACAGTGGCTAAGTACTGATCCTTCTAATGATCTGAGTTATTGTTGGACCACAAGTGGGTCTGAGCATGCTTAGCTTTTAGCTTAATAAAGCAACACTCTGGGGATGTGGCTCCCTTGGTGTACTGGTGAGTTTTTGTGTCAACTTGACACAGGCTGGAGTTATCACAGAGAAAGGAGCTTCAGTTGGGGAAATGCCTCCATGAGATCCAACTGTAAGGCATTTTCTCAATTAGTGATCAAGGGGGAAAGGCCCCTTGTGGGTAGGATCATCTCTGGGCTGGCAGTCTTAGGTTCTATAAGAGAGCAGGCTGAGCAAGCCAGTGGAAGCAAGCCAGTAAGGAACATCCCTCCATGGCCTCTGCATCAGCTCCTGCTTCCTGACCTGCTTGAGTTCCAGTCCTGACTTCCTTGGTGATGAACAGCTGTATGGAAATGTAAGCGGAATAAACCCTTTCCTCCCCAACTTGCTTCTTGGTCATGATGTTTGTGCAGGAATAGAAACCCTGACTAAGACACTTGGTAAAGTCCTTGCCTAGCATTTAGGAAACCCTGGGGTTGAGCCCCAGCACCCCATAAATTAGGCGTGGTGGCATATGCCTGTAATCCCAGGAACCAGGAGGAGGTGTGGGTAGAAGGATCAGAAGTTCAGGGTCATCATTGGGAGCTAGCTGAAGGCCAGCCTTAAATATTGAAGACCCTATCACAAAAAGAAGGGGGGAAAATCTAGTTAAAACCAGTAACATGTTAACCGTTACTAGTCACCAGACTGGTCTTAATGATCCCTGATCTTGTAACTGGTAGCCCAGGGCAGAGGGTCTCAAGCTAATCTCACTTCCACGTTGTGTGTAAGTAGAAGAGAGACCGGAGGCAATCAGTACACAGCAGAGGCCTTCATGCTTGCCACTTTTGGTCCCAGAGAGGATGCTCGAGAGAGGACTTCTAGCCTGAGACTGGAAGGTTGAATGCAACATGGAGTAGGTACGGAGAGAGAATGCCAGGCAGAGAGGCAACGTTTGCAAAAAGCGGAGGGAGTCCAAAGATCCTGGTGAGAGCAGAGACACAAGAAAATGGACGGAAGTGACAACTGTTTATAGATGGGTCCTCTCGGTATATAGCTCGGGTCCTTGCCTGTACGCCAGGCCTGGTCTGGTAGCTTCTGCGTCTCAGGTTGGAGTTAAGAACACTTGGGAGAGTTGAGGTGAGAAAAGTGCCTAAAGTCCTTCCTCTTCCTCTCCCTTCCCCCCACGCACCCCTCCTCCCCAACCCCTCCTCGAGGGGAAACAACCGAGAGAGCATTCTGGCAGCTTTGGTCCCATGGGTAGGCGGGAGGTGTGTTATCTCTCTCTCTGGGCTGTGAGCAGTAGTGCCATCTGCTCAGGGACTAAAGTCCACCTGTGGCTGTGTTTGTCTCACCTGGGCGCAGCTTCCTGCCTGCTGAGCCGTTGTGCCCCGCTGTGCTAAGAGGAGACTCAGCTGTGGCTCAGCGCAGGGGAATTTCCTGCTGGGGCTGAGTCAAGAAAGAACCTGCCTACTACAGCAGGTACCTGGGAACAGGCAAGGAGGAACGTTGGCTCAGTTTTCATCATCTTCTCTCTGCCCTCTGAGTAGAGAGAAAGTTTCAGGTACAGGGTGGAGACACTGGGTGCCCTGAGATTTTCAGTCCTTCTGAGAGTATTACTTGCTGGTTGTAAGAAATTAGGAGCCTGGGCTGCTGAGACGGCTCCGTGGGTAGAGGTGGTCTAGCCTGGAGATGACTTGAAATTAATGGCAGAAAGAGAGAACCATATATGTCCATATACCACATATGTATATATATAGTATATGCATACATATGTACACATACACACAACATAAACACATAAATACATTTTTCTTTAAAAAGAGCCAACTTTTGGCCTACCCTGTGCAGTGACACTTAGCCTGGGCCCAGAGGGGCAGGCACATTGTGATAACTACCGTTATCATCATGTATTGATGGTTTATGGAACATTCACTCTGCCATGTACCGTGCTCAGAGGCAGGCCATGGGGTTGCATTACCTTTGAGGGCATAGCTCTGGGGTACATGCTCTATTTTACGGGTAAAACCCAAGAGGCTGAGCACTTTTCCTAAGTGGCTGGCTTGTCTAGTTTCCTTCCTTTTTTTAAAATAATAGTTTTTTTTGATAGGGTTTCATGAGGCCCAGGCTAACCTGGAACTCACTGTATGGCTGAGGATAACCTTGACCTTCTGATGCTCTTGCCTCTACTTCCCAGGTGCTGGGATCACAGGTATGTGCCACCATGCCTGGTTCTATACATTGCTAACACTTACAGCTTTGTGTGTGCCAGGCATGCGCTTTACCAACTGAGCTATAGTCGCAGCCTTTAGACCTGGGTTTTGAGTTCTTCAGAAGGTACCCTAGACTATTGTGTTAGCTTAGGTAGCGACCTCACCAGTCAGTGTTCATAGTCTGAGGGAATGGTCTTCCCTGGGGTTTAATCTTGTGTTTTTTGTTTTTAATTTATTACTCTTATTTATTCAGGAGGTGGCTACACGTGCCTTGGCACACATGGGAAAGTCAGAGGACAGCTTGCAGGACTCCGTTCTCTCTTTTCACCATGTGGGTCTCAGAGACGTAGCTCAGGTTGCAGGCGTGGTGGCAAGAGCCTTTACCTGCCCGGCATCTCCGTGGCCTTGTTTTTAAAATTATGATAAACCATGCAAAAGTGAAAATTTATCATATTAACTATTTGTGAATGTAGTTCAGTGACTTGGAGTACTTTTGTGTCATTACCACATACGTGACTATCCATTCTGAAACCATTTTCATCTTCTTACACGGTGAACTTTGCACCCACTCATAGTGACTTCCCATTCCTCCCCCTCCCTGTCTCTGGCAACCTCCCTCCCGCTTTCCGATTCTGTGGGTACTCAGAGCTTGACCTCCTCCATCTGTCTGTTTTGCTCCAGAATCTCCCCGAGGTGACAGCCCCAGGCAGCGATGCCAGGATGCCCGTCTCCACTGTCCTCCACCAAGATGGCAGCCAGGAGCGGCCACGGAGCCTAATGTCCACCACTTCTTCATCCGGCTCCTCCCGTGACAGCCACAGTGCCATGGAGGAACCCACGGGCTCGGAGGCTTCAGCCCAGAATGGGACAGGCTCCCCTTGGGGCCGGCATGTTCCCAACAGCAACAACAACTCCAGCGGCTGGCTGAACATGAAGGGACCTCTCTCCCCATTCAACGGCCGTGCAGGGACAGGTCCTGCCCACCACAAGCTCAGCTATCTGGGCCGGGTGGTGAGAGAGATTGTGGAAACAGAGCGTATGTACGTGCAGGACCTTCGGAGCATTGTGGAGGTGAGTGCTGAGTCTGGGAGGGCCTGGCTATCTCTTCAAGAGGCCTAGGATGCTGGCCTCCAGTGGCCCATCTCTTTAGTACAATCTGTCTCTATCAATCTGCTTCCCATATGGCCACGAGGAAGCTTTGGGAACCTGCCTAGTGGTGACTCTTGGCTTCCTTATGATACCAAGCCACATTAGTAGGATTGTAGAATTTCCTGTAGGTGCTTGGGGAGTGGGCACTGTGATAGCACAGGGAGGAGCTTTAGCCTGACAAGGAGGACCTAAGAGCTCTGTAGGGATTGAAGCTGGCTAGGTTCACCCAGGTTCCCCACTCTGCTATTTCATGGCTGTGGAACCTTGAGCATGTGCACAATGTCTGGAGCCTTGGGCTCTTTGCTTGAAAAAGATTAGGCATGGCGGAAGGAGCATGTTTCCTATGGTAGGGCACTTGGGGAAAAGGTGACATGTGTCTTCCATTGAGGAACCTGCCCAGTGAAGAGGCAGGTATGTGAGTCTATTAGGGCTATGCACAAAACCTGTTGACTTAAAGCACCACAAATGAACAGTGGCACTGCCCACAGGGATTGTGTCATTGCAGGGAGAGTGAGAGGTGTGATTAGGTGGGGGGTTAGGTGATCAAGCCAAGGGGGTGCAGGGTGTTCACACCTCTCCCCGTGCAGGACTACCTCTTGAAGATCATTGACACGCCGGAACTCCTGAAGCCAGAGCAAGTCAGCGCCCTCTTTGGGAACATAGAGAGCATATATGCACTGAACAGGTATGTGCTAGGCCTGTGTTGTCTGGGGGCCTGGGGAGAATCCCTGGATATCTGGGCACACGGGCTGTGACACATAGGCCTGACTGTGGCAATGGGGAGTTGAAGTCTACCCTTGCACAAGATCTTGGTGCTAGGCTGGGAGAGGGCGCCAGCTGCCCTTTCTAGGTCACATGGCTTGCAGGTTCCAGCGCCTGGGCCAGTGTTAGGCCTTGCGCACTTGTGTGCTTCCTGTGTGTGTCTCTTATTTTCTATATCATCTTGCACCTCTTACAGTTAATTTCTCTTCTTTCCCACGGATTCCAAGGGAAGTAAGGACTCTCTGAAGGTCTGACCTGTTACAGTGGGTTCTCAGCTTGTGACTTGTGATCCCTTTGGCGAACCTTTGCCTCCCAAAGTGTTTACATTACAATTCATAACACCAGCAAAACTGCAGTTATGAAGTAGCAGTGAAAAAATTTTAGAGAGCTGGAGAGATGGCTCAGAGGTTAAGAGCATTCACTGCTCTTCCACAGGCCCTGAGTTCAATTCCCAGCAACCACATGGTGGCTCACAACCATCTGTAATGGGATCCGATGCCCTCTTCTGGTGTGTCTGAAGATAGCTACAGTGTACTCATATACATAAAATAAATAAATATTAAAAATGAAGAAGAAAGCTTTAAAAATGTTATGGAGTCGGGGTTGGGGAGTCACCCATAACATGAGACACTGTATTAAAGGATTGCAGCATTAGGAAGGTTGAGAACTACTGTATTAGGCTATCACACAGGCCAGGCAAGAAAGGCTTGATAAGCCCGTGAAGTTTCAGTTCTGGGACCACAGACACTCAGACAAGGGTACTGTCAAGAAAAATAGTTTAGAGAGCAGCAGTTGACTGGCCAGGACTTTTCCTCCAGTTCTTTGCAACTGGAGGAGTCTGGATAGTGTGTAGTTAAGAGGGTAGGCTACACACACAAGACCTAGGGGAAGGCACAGAGCGGGAAAGAGGGAAGCAAATGGACAGGAGAGGCTGCTGTCTCCAGTGTATCTAAGTGTCCCCACCCAAGCTCAGAGTCTCCTCCTGTCTCTCTGCCCCCTGCACTCTCCTATCTGGGAGCGAGCTGTCTTTGCTAGTTTCCTCTCCTTTTTTTTCTCCTTTAATCTCTTCTTTTGTGTGTTTGACTCCTGCCTACAGAGGAGCTGTGTCCTCTCCCAAGGTGGGTACCGGTGTGGCCCTCTTCCTCCGTTGTTTGCTGAGCATGTGGGTCTCTCTGGGTGTGTGTGGTGTTCTGAATACTTTCTGTGGTATTCCCGGGGGCAGGGTTTACTCAGGGCAGAAGCCGTGACTCACAGCATGACATCAAGGATAGCTGTGTTCTGTGTCTGAGGAGGTGGGCAGCGGGTATGTAGCTACAGAGGGCGGGGGGGTCTAATGGTCTCTCTCTCCTCTCCCACAGCCAGCTTCTCAGAGACCTGGACAGCTGCAATAGTGACCCTGTGGCAGTGGCCAGCTGTTTCGTGGAAAGGGTAAGTGTGTCTGGGTCCTCCCTCCTTGTGCTGTGCTTCTGGGATTGGAGAGCCCCAATATAAGAGGACACTTAAACACTGGGCATCCCTGTCTAAGGCTGGTAGGTGGATGGGATGCCAAGATGGCTCTGTAGGCTCTCAGAGATGAGATTATTCCCAGGAGTTGGGAACCAGTCCTAACCTAACCCCACCTCCCCGCCCCCATGTCTAGTTCTCTGAGAATCTCCCTGAAATCCTTTCCTTTCCTTTTTTTTTTTTTTTTTGTCTTTCTTTAGAGCCAAGAGTTTGATATATACACTCAGTATTGCAACAACTACCCCAAGTGAGTAATTTTGGGTAGAGAGGGACAGCTGGGCCATTTGATGAGTATGGGGTTCCTGCCCCCCCCCCCCCCCCCCCCCCCCCCCCCCCCCCCCCCCCCCCCCCCCCCCCCCCCCCCCCCCCCCCCCCCCCCCCCCCCCCCCCCCCCCCCCCCCCCCCCCCCCCCCCCCCCCCCCCCCCCCCCCCCCCCCGCCCAGACCTTCCCCAGATGGTAACACCCATTCCCACCCCTCCCAGCTCGGTGGCAGCCCTCACAGAGTGCATGCAAGACAAGCAACAAGCCAAGTTCTTCCGAGACCGGCAGGAGCTGCTGCAGCACTCCCTGCCTCTGGGCTCCTACCTGCTGAAGCCGGTCCAGCGCGTCCTGAAGTACCACCTGCTGCTCCAGGTAGCTCAGGCCTTCCCCCCCCTCCCCCCATCCCCTGTAGCCAGCATGTGCCGGGGTATGGGGCAGAGCCTCGGAGTCGGTCTCACTCAGACAGTTGTCATTGTCTAGGAAATTGCCAAACATTTTGATGAGGAAGAGGATGGCTTCGAGGTGGTGGAGGATGCCATTGACACCATGACGTGCGTGGCCTGGTACATCAACGACATGAAGAGGAGGCATGAGCATGCAGTTCGGCTACAGGTGCTCTGGCCTGGCAGGAGACAAGGCTTGAAAGAAGGAGTATTGATTGCGCTGTGCTCGGCTGAGGGGGGGGGGGGGCATGGTGTCTGAGGAAGCCTTTGGGGTGGCTGGTGTCTGTGTGAGCTTCCTAGGAACAGTGAGGCCCTGACTCAGGGTGTCGGTGGGGTCTCTACTGCAGGAGATCCAGTCACTGCTCATTAACTGGAAGGGACCGGACCTGACCACCTATGGGGAGCTGGTCCTGGAAGCCACCTTTCGTGTGCACCGCGTGCGCAACGAGAGAACTTTCTTCCTCTTTGACAAGATACTGCTCATTACCAAGAAGCGAGGCGATCACTTTGTCTACAAGGGTCACATTCCGGTAACTATGCTGTCCTCTCTTCTGCTGCCTTCTCTCTTTCCCTATGGACCCTGGCTCCAGCTTCCTTCTAGCTCCAATAGGCTCTGCTGCCATCTTCTGAGACTTGTCTCAGGGTTGGGGTCCCCCTCTCTCCTGCTTAATTACCTTGTTCTCTGCCCCCTGCTCCCCACAGTGCTCCTCACTGATGCTGATCGAAAGCACCAGAGACTCTCTGTGCTTCACCGTCACCCACTATAAGCACAGCAAACAACAATACAGTATCCAGGTGAGGAGTGGCTCAGGCGAGGGGCTGGGGACCCAGACTTTCAAGCATACTTGCATGTGACTGCCCTGTTCCCTGGCTGCCCCATGCCCTAGTGTCTCCATCTGTAAAGTGAGATCATCAGTATTTTGTGTGCTGGGCAGTTCTGACCTGAAATAATAAACCCAGTTCCTTCCCCTTGGGCCCTCCTAGGCCAAGACCGTGGAGGAGAAACGGAGCTGGACTCACCACATCAAAAGGCTCATCCTGGAGAACCACCATGCCACCATACCCCAGAAGGTTGGCTCCTAGGGCACTCCGATGGGCTTCAGGGAAAGCATGACCCAGCTCCCGAGAATCTGCTGGAGCGGAGCCTTTCTTTCTGGCTCCAGTGCACAGCGGGTTTTGTGCACTGCAGATATACAAGCCATGGCATGAAACTGTGGGAGTCCTCTGGGCAGGCAAGGTGCAGTCAGGCCTATATGGGTTTCTTTTCCTTCTAGGCCAAGGAAGCCATCTTGGAAATGGACTCCTATTGTAAGTTACCCTTTTCTGCCCGTTTTGTCCCTAATTGCGTACATGGTTAAGTCAGGCCATATCTTGGGCAAATCCTATCTAATATGTTTCTCTAGGAGCAAGAAAGATGGGGGCTCTTGTTGTCAAGGGCTGGGGATCAGTTGTGTAATGAGTGACATGGTCCAACTAAATGGCTAGGCTTCTCAGTGCTTGAAGCAACCAATTATAAGAAGATGGAAGATGGGGGACCTCCGGAGAGGCTTCCAGCACCATCAGGAGCTGGTGTGGGTGAAGAATACGCCATCTGGTATGGGCAGCTTCTAGTTAGGCCATTGGGGAACCAGAGGCCTAATTATTTCTCTCCTGGCTACAGATCCCAATCGGTATCGCTGCAGCCCAGAGCGGATGAAAAAGGCCTGGTCCTCCCAGGATGAGGTGTCTACCCACGTGCGCCAAGGACGTCGGCAGTCTGGTGAGGGAAGGGCTATGTGGACAAGAACCTTCTTTATAGGATCCTGGCCCAGGCTGGGATAATTTGCAGCAACATAGTGGGGTGCTGCTCTCTTCAAAAGGCCGGGGGTGGGGGGGAGGACAGCAGGGTGGGTCGGTGGACGTCTGTGGACCGTTTTCTCTTCATGCCCGGGTTTCCCTCCACCAGCCAACTCCTGTGCCTTCTGCTCACCAGGGCTGTCCACCTGCTCAAGGGCCTGGGGATATTTGTTATTCAGGATTTGACATCTCTTCTTAGCCATCTAAGCCATCTCCTTGTGTGGCTGCTCAGCCAGAGTATCACTTGGAGATCATGGATAGTTTCTCCATTCGGGTCTCAAGTGACAGCAGAGGCTGGGTGGGCGGAAAAACGCTTAGACCGAGTGGCACCAAATCCAGACAGGAAATATTTATTTTGGGTCATGCCATTTTCCTCTCTTGGGTTTTCTTCCATGACGGGATTTGCTAATGCGCTCGTGGAGTTATTGGAATGAAGCGTCTGTTGAGAGAGAGAAAACCTTGCTTTTAAGTCTTAGCTCGGCCGTGATGGTGTTGGGTGGGGATGTTTCTGTGATCCATTCTGCTTTCTTTGCTCTATTTCTCTCTAACAATAAGTCTGAGCCCCAGATGCAGATCTGGATTAAGCCGTGGCAAGTCTGGAAGCGAGATCCATGCTACAGTAGCTTGGAACAGATGCTTTTAGATTGAGAATATTGTTTTGGTTGGATTCACCAGTGTTTGGGTCCTGTTTGGCCGCCACCTTCAGGGTCCTCGAACACTTGGGATTGATATCTGAACTTTGGCCTTTGAGGAAGTGGAGCCAGGTAGTCTCTGGGGAGGTTTCACGTTGGCAATGTTTGGCATTATTCCAGGTGACTCCGTTCTAGGCTAACCTAATTTGGCTATTTACATTTTATGATTAAAAGCCTCAAAACTGGGCTGTTGCTGTATTGGTCACAGGCCTTCTGTATTTCTCTTCCCTTCTGTAATTCTCTCCCTTTCCCTCTAATGGACTCTCTTAGCTTGCCATAGCTTAGCACTAGAAGAGAGTCTAGCAATGGTAGTTGTTCCAGTTTCTTTTCTGGTTCAGTGATAAAATATTCTCCCCAAAAGCACCTTAGGAGAGGAAAGGATTCATTCAGCTCACACCCTGTTGAGGGAAGTCAAGGCAGGAACTTAAGGCAGCCCCACTTGCTATTCCACGGATTACCTGTGACCAAAGAACTCACTTCACAGCTGAGAAGTACAGCAGGAACCGTGGAGAATGCTTGCTAGCTGACACGCTATGGCTCATGCTCAGATAGCTTCTTTATACAACCTAGGGAATGGTGCCTCCCACAGTGGACTGTGTCCTCCTACATTAATTAGCAATCAAGACAGTCCCTCACAGACCTGCCCACAGACCAACCTGATAAAGATGGTTACTCATTTGAGACTTTCAGGTGGTTCTAGGCTGTGACAAGTTGACAGTTATTGCCAATTAGGATAGCTGTGGTATTAATACCATTGTCTGTCATGACACCAACACCAGAACTTTAGCTCTAAGAGGTAGGGATAAGAGCTCAGTGGCAGAGCACTTGGCTAGTGTGCCAAGGCCCTAGGTTCAAGTCTTCAGCATCACAGAAGACAAATAGTGCCTCCCAGCCAGGTGGTGGTGTTACACACCTTTAATCCTAGTACTCAGGAGGCAGAGGCAGGTGGATCTCTGAGTTCGAGGCCAGTCTGGTCTTCAGAGTTCTATGACCAGCCAGGACTATACAAAGAAAACCTGTCTCTAAAAAAACAAAACAGAAAAGTCCCCCAAACTAGAAAAGTACCCTTTGATACATACACACACACACACCACCACCAGCAGCTCTGAGGTGTACAGCTCTGCTAAAGTATTTAAAGCCATTGAAGTGCGTACTTTATACAGGTGGTGTATATAGTGTGTGAATTATAGCTCAGTAAAACTGTTGCCTTTCTACCTCAAGACTGTAGCTGTCCAGGATGGTTGGGAAATGAGCTGAAATTTCCATGTGGCTGAGATTTTAGCCTGTGACTACTTAGAGAGTTGGCTCTTTTTTTTTTTTTTTTTTTTTTTTTTTTTTTTGGAGCTGAGGACCGAACCCAGGGCTTTGCACTTGATAGGGAAGCTTGGCTTTTTAAAGGCTTGTTAATTTTTCTGAGACATGCTTCATCCTCTGGAGCCTTCTAGAAGACCACAGTTGCACCTTTCCTTTTCTGGAGCTGGTGCTGCAATGCTACTGATGATGTGTGAGCTACCAGATGTGATGGTGGCAGCACTGTGGGTTGCCATGGCGATGGCCTGTGTTTGAGGTTCATGTTCATCATGACATTTCTTCCATAACACTGGGGAGTGCCCATCCTCTTGCTCCTAGCATGTTCCCTAGAGTGGCTCTTCTTCCTCCTGTGTGGTGGGGATCAGCTGATGGATTTGGAGGAATTATGTGTAAAAGCAGACCTTGGAGTTACAGAGAGGAAGGTCTGAGACCATATGATACAGCTTAGGTTCCCAGGATCAGGGTCTTATGCCTTCTTCTCCTCCCCCCTCCCCCTTCTCCTCCCCCTCCCCCCTCCCCCCCTCCTCTTCCCTCTCCTCTACCTCCTCCTCCTCCTCCTCCTCTTCCTCCACAGCTGTATCAGGTAGACAAAGCCACTGTGGTATAAGTAAGATCTGTCATAGCTTTTAAACTCTTAAATATTCTTCTTAAAAGGATTCAATGGAAAGAATAGAACATTTCTATTTCCCACTTTGTTACATTTTAAAACCTTTCATTTTAATTTAATGCTACATGTATTTCTCTCTGTGTAATGTGTGTATTCAAGAGCTATGGCCTTCTACCATGTGTGTTCTGGGGACCAAACTCAGGAGGCCGTCTGGTTTGGCAGCAAGTGCCTATCCTGATGAGCCCTCTTCCTCATTATGAAATCAAGTGAGGGTTGTTGGCCAGATAAAGCTGATAAAGTGCTTGCCACATAAGAATGTGGCCCTGTAAATTAAGAAAATATCTAATAAAAAAAAAAAGAAAGAAAAAAAAAGAATGTGGTCCTGAGGGACTGGAGCGATGACTCAGAGGGTAAGAGCACTGTCTGATCTTCTAGAGGTCCTGAGTTCAATTCCCAGCAGCCCACATGGTGACTCACAACAGTCTATACTGGGATCAGGTGCCTTCTTCTGGCATGCAGGTATCCACACAGATAGAGCACTCATTTACATAAAATAAATGGGAAAAAAAGCCAACCTCTTATGGTTCTGTTTAATCTCAAATTGGGGTTTCTACTCCACCTTAGATTATTCAGTTCCAAGATAAAAGATACATAACTTTATATTTATAAAAAGCTTTAATCAGCACTAAAGCTGGCCAGATATCTACCCACCACCGGTATCAATAACTACAAGTTATGACTTGCTATATTCCATCTGTGCCGCTCTTAACTCTAATAGGCTAGCCCTCATGGCCATGTTTTCATGACTCACCTACCCCATGGCATCTCTCCTCTCCCACTTTCTCTCTCTCTTCCTCATGGTCCTTGCCTCTGACACCAAGCCTGGGAACGAACAAACCCGACAATCTCCTGCCCAGCTATAGGCTGTATATAATTTTATCACCAATCAGAGATAACTTGGGGCAAGGTTACATAGAATCACTTGGGTTTACCCACAGATTCTCTCATCCCTGGGGGGCAACCAGGCCTTGGGGGCCGGTATTTAGCATTACAACTCGTACCAAAAGACCAAACCTCGACAAGGACCTCAAGTGGATTCTCCAGGACATTAAAAGTCAAACACAGCTGTGCGTACCTCTGATTCCAATGTTGGGGAGATGGAGGCAGAAAGATCCCCAGGGCTTCCTGGATAGTCAGTCTAGCTGATTGGTGAGCTCTAGGTTCCGTGAGAGACCCTGCTTCAAGAAATAAGGTGCGGCACTCCTGAGGAAGACATCTGATATTGACCTGTGGTCCTTCACACGGATACAAATATATGTCCAAACATGTGTGAGCACAAAACAACAAAAATGAAATTAGGAGCGAGGCTGTAGTCAATAGGGAGAGTGGTCATCTAACATGTATGAATCCCTAAATTCAACCCAAGCACTGTGTAAAGCAGGTATGGTGGTGTGCTCTAGGAATCCAAGCACTCAGGAGGCGGAGACACGAGGGTCAAGGATATGTTTGGCTACATATCAAATTTCAGGTCAGCTATGTGAGACCATGCCTTTTCAAAAAGCAATTAGGAGTTTACTTATGTGTATATAACTAGGGAATGTGCCAACTATGCAGGTCTCAGTGTGTCCCCTTGAGCAGCTAGAAGACCTCTGTAGACTTTGCTGTGACTCTAGAGTTATAGAAAAATCAGGGACTTCCATAAGCCGTCATATTTCATCAGGCAGGGTAGAAGTGGGCTGAGACCTCTGTAGAGAGGTCTCTGTAGAGACAGGATTCTCTTATCCTTCCCTTCCTGTCTCACATCTGTCCCCAGAAAGTGGTGGCACCATTAGCCTAATAGCTGTGTTGTTTTGTGTCCTCAGAGCCTGGTTATACCCTGTTCAGCAGGGCAACACTTCCCAGCAGGCAGCAAGGATTCGAGATGCCAGGCCTTAAGGGCCGTAGAAAGTCGGGTGCGACCTCTGCTTCCCGGCCTGCATGCTAAGAGGGCTTGGTGTGGGACACACGAGGGCTTTTGTGCTGCTGCTGCTGCTGCCTGTCACAGAGGTAGAAGCGCTTGAGATAGAAGCGTGGCTAGTGGCTAGTTGATCTGAAGTGGGTAGCATGGGGTCCATCTTTTCCAGATGGCTCCTTAACTAAGGCCTTGGCTGGCATGCTAATACAAGGACTGAGCGGTTCGCCTTGTGCTGCAGAGAGGCAGAGGTGGCTCAGGCCCCACCTGGGGGCCTCGGTAACACTGAAGATGGCTTTCCTGAGGCTGGGGTCGGGGGCAGCTAGAGTGGACTTTAAGCTGGTGATGGGTCGGCGATGCGTTGAGCTTGGGACCCAGATTAGGAGCAGCTGTTTCTTGGCCTGTGCTAACTCCCTGTCTGTGTTCTTCAGAGCCCACCAGACACCTGCTCAGGCAACTGAGTGAGAAAGGTGAGTGTGGGGGAAGAACGGGCAGGTCTCCCCCAGGCATCCTCAGCGGGGTGGGAGGGCGAAAGCATCTAGGAACCTGGTTAGGGACTATGGAGAACAAGCTTGAGGAAATTTGACTTTAGTTCTTCACCCCTGCTGTCTGTAGAGAGCCATCTCGCCCCCACCCACCCCCGCCCTGTCCATACACCGTGCCCTTTCTTCCGATGTGATAGGAAGGAGCCTAGCAGCTCATACTGGTTCTGTGCTGGGCTCCTTTGAAAGCCAGGACTAGGTGTGGGGTCTGGGAGTGTAGGAGCCCATATGAGGCTTCCCCAGGGGCTCTGGTCTCTCTAAAAGAAGCTCTTTCTTTCTCTTCTTCCCTGCCCCTCCTACCGTGTGCTTGGACCCTGCGGTGGTATCAGCAGCCAGAGCAGCGGGAATGAAGGTGAGTCAGGGGCTCCAGGTGCTGGAAGGAGGGACTGTGGGTGGCACTGTCCAGATCACTCTACTGGGGACCCTTTCATACCCTCTTCCTTGCAGTAGCACCCCGTGGTGCCCTGCTTGGCCTGCGTCCTCTAATTTTTCCCTCTTGGGGTATGTAGGCTTCTTGGGGGGGTATTTATTCCCAACCAGATTTCAGCCTTGCCACCATAAAATACCTCACTCCACAGAAGGCCAGGAGTGGGCACTTAGGAGTAGATTTTTCTACGAAGCCATTTCTAGCCGCCTACTGGAGGGGTTGCCCACAAGGCAGGTGACAAAGGGGGCTCTTCTGCTCTGAACAGCATGCAGGCAGTGCCGGAGCCCTCTTGGACTTTGGGCAGCCAGCCCATGCACAGAAGCAGCAGCCAGAGGCTGAGGGGGCCGCCAGGGAGGAGCTTGAGGAAGAGGAGGAGCTGGTGGAAGAGGAAGAGCAGCGGCAGCAGAGCTTCCCGGACTCCCTGGAGGGCCTTGCAGGGCATGATGGCAGCGAGAAGGTGCCTGGGCCAGAGCTCCCGGGCTCAGAGGAGGAAGAGGAGGAAGAGAGTCTAGCAGTGGCGGAGCAGGTAGCTGACTTTGCCAGCTCCCTGCTGGCCGCCCTCCACTGCTGGCACTATCGGGCCAACGCTTTACTTTTCTCCCGGGGTGCTATGGTGAGGTGTCTCTTTGATCTCCCTTCTCCCTTGCATGTTACCTGGCATGTGCACGTCCTTCCCGTGTCCTTCCCACTCTCCCCCTACACTGTCCCGTCCGTCCCCTCCTTCCCACAGTCAATACTTAACTCACTCACTGTCACGCCCTGGTGAGCCCCTGGCATGCACTGTTCTAGGACTGGGTACCCACTGGTACACTACCCCCTGACCGGGACTAACGGGGTCGGGGAGGGAGGGGAAAGCCAGCGTCCGTTAAGTGTGAAGGTCAACTGACTGTGCCTGTGCGTAAGGGTCGGTGGGTTGGGCTTTTCTAAAGCTGCACACTTTGCAAGGATTTCTGTGGGCCCAGGCCTGGCAGTTCAGGTTATTTGGAAGGGCTTGGGCACAGAACTGGCTCAGAGCTGGAGGTGCTGCCTGTACCTCCTTGGGATATGGGAGGCACTGTCCATGTTGGATTGGAATGTGGAGGGGAACCTGTCCTCAGTCGTAAGCTGGCTTCTGCTTGCTGCAGGGGAAGAGACACAGGGAGTCTGAAGACTCTAAAGGCTGCAGAAGGCCCAGTAACCGGTCCCCAACCAGTGCGGAGAAGCGCCTGAGCTTTGAGTCTGTTTCTTCCCTGCCAGAGGTGAGCAGTCAGCAGGTGAGAGGGAGACCGTACAAGGTAGCTGGAGTCCAGAGCTTGAGGTCTACAGGCAGGTCTTTGGGGCACGGGCTGTCTCACTGGGTACATGGAACAGGGACTCCCACTTCCTGGCCCTTGCCCCTTCCAGAGGCCTGGACAGCCTAGAGGTATGTGGTTTGGCAAACAGTCTACCTGTTTCTATGAACTAAAAAAAAGGTGACTGGGCCTCCTCAGACAAGCTGCCTGTGTACGTCATAAGGCATGCCCTACACAACGTCTTAGCTGCCTAAGTAATGCCTGGGGCCACCTGGGCAAAGGGCTAGAATGTGTGTGTCAACTGGGGGTACCTCTTGCTATTTTCTCCTGTTCCCCACAACCACTTCAGAAGGAAATGAGACTGCTGACAGGCTGCAGAGCGGGCAGTGTCTGAGGGCGCCTAACTCCTTTACTTTTTCAGAGTTAGAAGAACAAGGTCAGGAGCTAGACTCCAGGTTGAGCCTCAGTCAGGACAGGGCTGAGGACTGAGATGACACTAGATAAAAATGTAGCTGTCTATAACAGCCTATCTTCCATCAAGTGTTTATAAACACAGGAATGTGTCGTTCAGAGCAGTGAGACAACCAAGTCCAAGATGAAGGCACCTCCAGCTGGTTCGCTGTCTGATGGGGGTCCCCTCTCTGCTTCAGTCACATTCCTGCTGTGCCCTCACAGCCAGGAGGCTTCCTTTAGCCTCTTTGATGAGGCACAGTATGGAGGCCCCATGGGGAAGTCACTTCCTAAAATCCCTGCTTGTTCATGTTATCTCAGTGGACAGCAGGTTCCAAGATGAATTTTCTGGAATCTTGTTAATGATTCATACCTTGAGAGTTGTACTGTCAGAAATGACGACGGTGTGTGATAGTATGTGATTTTCTACAATCTACTCCCGAGTTATCCATTGTGCCACTAGCCCACTAAATTTTCTAGTGACTATATTAAGAAATACAAAGAAGCCCATGCTTGTAATCTTAGTGCCCAGGAAGCAGAGGCGAGAGAATTTGATATTTTAAGGCCAACTTCAGACACATAGCAAGTTTGAAGCCAGGGTGGGTTCTTTGAGAACCTGTCTCAAAAGAAAAGGAAAAAAAAGTGAAATTAATTTTAATACCTTATTTTACATAGCCTACCAGGGCTAAAGTAAAATTATTGATATTTTGTTTTGTACAAAGCCTTCAAAGATCTGGATGTATCTTACATTCCTCACAGAATTTGATTTAGACTAGCATCGTGTCAGAAGCTCAGCGGGAATGGCTGGTGGCTGCTGTGGTGTGGGCAGTACTGATCTAGACCATAGGTACAGCCCAGGCTATGGAGTCAAGTCTGATGCTTCCGAAGTTGGCATCTGCACCAGTCTTCTCCCAGGAGACTGCTCTGGGAAGATACCCGTGTCAGCCAGCTTACTAAGGCTCCGATGACCACATGGTCAGCGGGGAGTTCCCCTGTTAGCTTTCTCCTTGCCCATCTGTTGGGCATATGCACTGGGGCTGGGCCCACATGTGCTGAGGCAGGTTGGCTGACAGGAGCCGAATCCCTTGTCCTCACCTAGAGACAGACAGACAGACAGACAGACAGACAGACAGACAGACAGACAGACAGAGCAAAACAGAGAGTGTGTGCTTTACAAGTGTTGTAAGTGCAGGGGTGGGTATGTGGGGAATCAGTAAATAGCTTGGGCGTCAGTTCTCTCTATCCCCAGTCCTGTGAGATCTGGGCATTGAACTCACCTCCATCGGTGATAGGAGTTGAATTGCCCTCTGGCCCTGACCTCATGGAATCGTTGCTCCCTTGGGGAAGTTGGGATACAGTTTCATAATTGCTCAGTCCTGGGTTTGAATCACAGAACCCTGAGCTGCCTTGACATTAGACAGTGGAGATATATATATATATATATATATATATATATATATATATATATAACCCTTGGGAAACTGGATTAGTGTCTGGCTATGTTAGATGTTTCCACACTGCCCTTAGTTCCCAAGCAGGTTGCCACTGAGAGATGTTACAACCCTTCCTCATTCCTAGTGATCTCCTTGGGTGTGAAGACATGGGTCTATCATCAGCTGCAGGGTAACTAACGGAGTGAATGGGCCTGGGGCCCTGCTTTTGAGTCCTGTGCATTCTGATTGACTCTGTCCTGAGCTGCAGACCCTCTACTGGCCTGAGAGCAGGCCATGCCATGCCATCTTGTCCCCCAGCCTTGGGAAGGAATCCCAGATCCACCCCTAATATGTTCTGTTGTGTCCCAGGTTGAGACAGATCCTGAACCTGGGGCGGAGCAGGAGGCCTTTACTGCCTTGGAAGGTCCCAGTACAGAGGAGATGCCTTCAGACCCAGAATTTCCAGAAGCCCTGGAGACACAGCTTCATGCCCCCAAAGGGCTGCTAGGAGTGGACAACCCAGCTGCTGTGGTGGACTTTGTGGAGCCTGAGGGGTCTGAAGACCTGAAGGCCCTGAGTAGTGAGGAGGAAGAGGAGGAGGAAGTGGGAACCGCCCAGGAACCCCAGAGCCTCTTGCCACCCTCTGTGCTGGACCAGGCCAGTGTCATTGCTGAGAGGTTCGCCAGTAGCTTCTCTCGGCGGAGCAGCCTGGCAATAGAGGATGGCAAGTCCAGTGGCCTAGGGACACCACGGCTTATCAGCCGGAGCAGCAGTGTGCTCAGCCTGGAGGGCAGTGATAAGGGCCTAGCCCGATGGAGCAGCATTGGGGACTCCCTCAGCAACCCACCTACCCCAGAAGTGATCATTGGTGCAGACATGGTCACAGATAATGGCCCTTCTGTCAATGGGACAGAATCTCCAAGTGCAGGCTCAGGCTGCCCCACGGAACAGGACAGATCTTCCTGCAAGAAAAAAGAATCAGCGTTGTCTACCCGAGACCGTCAGCTGCTGGACAAAATTAAGAACTACTATGAAAATGCAGAGCACCACGATGCCGGCTTCAGCATCCGTCGGCGGGAGAGCCTCTCCTACATCCCTAAAGGACTGGTGCGCAGCTCCGTGTCCAGATTCAACAGCCTCCCCAAGCCAGATTCAGAGCCAGCAGCTCCAGTTGGGTACAAGAGGCCGGGGAGTTCTCGTCCAGCCTCATGGACCTTGTTTGACCTTCCAGGTCCCAGCCGGACAGAAGATGGGGACCCAGCTCCTATCACAGATGCTGAGTTCCGTCCATCTTCAGAAATTGCAAAGATGTGGGAAAGAATGGAGTCTTCAGAGAGAAGTCCACGGACAGGCTCTGGCCAGAGCCAGGCCAATGGCTTTGAGCTACAAGAGCCACTGTTCATCTTGGAGGAGCATGAACTGGGGGCCATCACTGAGGAGTCTACTGTTGCCTCTCCAGAAAGTGCCTCCCCCACCGAGCAACCCAGCCCAGCCCACCTGGCCCGGGAGCTCAAAGAGCTGGTGAAAGAGCTAAGCAGCAGTGTCCAGGGGGAGCTGGTTACCCCACTGCACCCCCGGATTGTGCAGCTCTCCCATATGATGGACAGCCATGTGAGTGAGCGGGTAAAAAACAAGGTCTACCAGTTGGCCCGCCAGTACAGCCTCCGAATTAAGAACATCAAGGCAGCTAGGCCGCCTCTACAGTGGGAAAAAGCCACTCCTGAGCGGGAGGAGCAGATCCCTTCCATTTCTGGCATGCCTGAGGAAGCTGGAGCACTGTCAGGGGGCAAAGGTATGATGTGGGTAGGGAGCTTGGGGTAGAAAAACCAATTAGATCCAGTGCTTCTGGGGAAAAATAACCTCTAAAGAGGTTAAGACCATGCGAGGGCTGGACTCCAAGCACAGTGGTATACAGTGAGCCTTGGCACTGCGGGGCCAGCCTACGCTCCTGATTAAAGCCTCAGTCTGTCCCCTTCTCCCTCCTCCCCAGCTCTTCCAGTTGAGCAGAGGGAGCTTGGAGAACAGGCCAGGGGCTCATTCCATACAGAGATGAGAGTAGAGGGTCGAATGGGATTTCTCTTCCAGTATACCCCAGTCCCCACATACAGCTGAAGACGGTTCCCATCTCACCCTCTCTGTCTCGAATCTTCCTTCACAGTGGTTCACGTAGCTTGCTCTCTTTCTTCCCAGCCAGGAGGAAGCCTGTGCTATCCCTCCTCAGCTATGAGCAGCTGGTGGCTCAGGAGCATGGCACGTCCAAGTCTTCCTCTGCTGTGGAGACCTCTCCACGCCGTTTCTCCTTCAGCCCTTCTGCTGTCAGTCCAAGAACCACCTCACCTGGGGCTCGGTCCTCCGCTCGGAGCCCCCTCAGCCCCTTTGACACTGAGACCTTCAACTGGCCTGATGTTCGGGAGCTCTGCTCCAAATATACCTCCCACGACAAGACTGCTCAGGCCGAGAGCAGCTGGCCCCGTAGCCTGCTGGTCAACAGGAGTCGCTCCTTGCCTGAGAACATTGTAGAACCTCCCATGTCTGGCAAGGCGGACTGCTGCTACAGCCTGAACACCGACAGGCGCCAGGGAGATGGGGAGGCCTTCCAGCCTCCACCTCCTGAGTCTCTTCCCCAAAGCCAGCTGAATGGAGGCGACGCCCTATATGTCACCGCAGACCTTACCCTGGAGAACAACCGGAGAGTGATCATCATGGAGAAGGGGCCCCATCCTAGCTCCGCCATGGGGCTGGTGGAAGACAGTGGGAAGGAACCAAGTTTCCCAGTGGCTTTGAAGGGACAGGGCCAAGGTTTCCAGGAGTCTGCAGAGTACCAGCCCAAAGAACATGGTCCCAGGGACTCATCAGACACAAACAAACAGGGTAGAGTGAGAAACCTGAGGGAGAAGTTCCAGGCCTTGAACTCTGTGGGTTGACTGACTCCTGAAGGAGAGAACAGTCATGTAGAGGTTGGAAGGACCTGGCATGCTCCCTCCCCGTTCCCCTCCAGGTCTGGTTCATTAAGGCTGATCCTCCATTCTTCTGGAAGAGTGGTTTGGGAAACATGTGTGAACTCACCTGCTACCTGCTCCCCTCCCCTGGGAGCTCCAAGGATGACTGACTTTCCTTAGGTCCAGATGAGCCACTTACCTTCTCTGTAAATACTTCTCTGATAAGAAGCCAACTATTTTATTTAAGCTTATCCTGTCCAGGGAGAGTGAGCACTGCCCTGGCTTTCCTTACTGGCTAGCCATTGCCTGGCTGAGAACCCAAGGGAGAGACCTCGGAAACAGCCCGGGCAGGCTTGGCCTTTTAACTGCCTTGTCATGGGACCCAGGCAGGAATGAGGCCAATAATTTATTGCTTTAAATCCTGTGGTATGTGTGTCTGAGTATATATGTGTCTTGTAAAGAATGTAATGGACTTAGTTCAGGTACTCTCAAAGGTTGTCTTGCTGGCCCTGTGGTTGTTGCCAATGGACACACATTTCATTATTTACCTATGGTGTAATAACCACGGCTGACCAACCAACCTGTGTGTGGCTTCCTTCCTGGGGATGTGGGTGCTCATGCAACTGTCCAGGCACAGCAGACAAGACAACAAGGGTGCTCACAGGTTAGGTGGGGTACAGAGTGTGAGGTGGGACCTTGTTTCCTCCCACGTTTGCCTCTGTGCATGGCTTTGTCTGCCCAACAGCGTGGACGTTCTGTCTCGGGTGAGACTCCCACATGGGAGCCTTGAGCTCTTTTCCCAAAGACGAAGTTGTTCTGAAGAGCTGGAGCCGACAGGGGCGAGCAGAACCCTTCAGATAAATGGGGCTTTCTAGGGTCCAGTGCCTTTTACCCATCTCTCCCTCTCAGGTCCCCAGGAGAGGGCGAGGGTCCTAAGGTTGAGGCTTAGCAATGTCCTCAGTGTTGTGGAGTGTAAGTGTATTTTATTGGAATGGTTCCTGTTCTCAACAGCACCCACAGAAGTGTCTGGTTGCAAAAGGCCAGGAATGTCCCATTTCTAAATGGGCTTTTTTTCCTCCACAGAAGACCAGCTTTACTTTGGTTTGTTCTGTCTGGGGTCAGAAAAGAGGGCCTTGGTGATAGACCAGACCCTCTAGTATACCTGCAAGTCTGCAGGGAGTAAAACCTGGGGATCTTTCAACCTCGGAGGATGGATTGGATTGGATCTGAACGTAGGACAACTATCAATCTCTACCCCACCCTGATATCAGGTGAGTGGTGGTCTTCTGGGCAGGAATAGAGCAGGACTGCAGTAGCCCATGTCCTGTCTGTCCTCTGCAACCACTGTTAGTCACTGAGAAGACAGCCACTGTTTTTTAGCAGGCCAGTCCCAGGATATGACACCTGATAACGGTCATAAAAGCATTGGATAGGTGACTCCAAGTCTTGTCCCAGCCTTGCTACCACCAGCTGGGTCACCCAACTATGTACTTTCCTCTTCTACAGATTGAAGGCTAGATGAGTCACTGTTTCTCAAACTCACTGATGGCACCCAGGGGCGGAGCCTGGGCAGTTGTGGGTAATGTCTTTCCTGTGAACCTTTACAGTCCTTGTGTAGGTGTGTCCAGGTACCTAGGACAGGGACAGTTGCATTCACCGGCTCCTATTAGAATTATCTGAAGACCCTCAGAAACCTGGCAGTCCCATGTCCCACCCAGGCCAAACAAAACTGCCCCCCTGAAAATGGATCCCAGAACAGATAGGAGATCAGGTTCCTGCTCCCAGTAGTTAACAGCCTGAACGGTAGATTGCTTAGAGACAACTTTGGCCTCAAGTCGATTGAACTCATGAATGAACAAGCTTCCTCGGGGGTCCTAGATGGGATCTAGTGCCTGGATACCAGCAGTTATCCCATAAAACTCTGAGGAACAACGTAAACCCTAGCTGTCTGTTTCCATGGTGTCTTCCCTCTGATGTCCAGTTCAAAGGAACAAGAGGCTGGTCAAATAAACAGAAACAAACACAGAGTATTATTGATTTATTAGAAAAAAACTATTAAATGGGGTTCCTCTGGTTGGTGGAAGCACATTTGAGCAGGTGGAGGACAAGGCCCAGCCAGCCCCAGGACCAGCCCCAGATGGCATGATCTGTGCCCAACAGGGTCCCATTTCTCTACCTTCACTTCACTTCACTTCCTGTGTCCTCCCTGAGCTTGTCCAAGGGACCAAGCCATGTGGCCTGCTGGTCTCTTCCTCCTCTGAATCTCTGCCTCCTCTTGGTGACGGAGGAAGGAGATCCAGGACCAGCCTAGGGGACTTGTTGCCCTCCAATAGTCAGAAAGGACAAGGAGGAGGGGAGGGAGCTGAGCCTACACAGACTTCTGTTAGTACCAGTAGAGGTGGGGTGGGAGGGCCCCAGGACCCTCTGCTCCTCCTCAGCCTGTCTGCCCAGGCCCAGGACAAAGGCAACAGGGAGGGCAGGAGAGGTGCCTGGCTGTGCCCAGAGAGCTTCCTCCAACCGCGCTGGGGAGGAAGCCTGTGATGCTGGTGTGGACTGGAGCTGTGTTAACCCAGTTTTGAGAATACTGTCGGGGAAGACTGCAAAGTAGAAAATACCAGGAGAAAAGTCAGCCTCACCAGGGCACCAGGAAAGCCCATCCCTGGAGTTCCACAGGGTTCCCGAAAAGTCAGTCCAGTGTGTTGAGTGACTTGGGGCCTGGGTGACGTGAATGACAAGTGTCGGGGGCTGGCTGTGATGGTAGGTCCCATGCAGCTTACTACCCTTGTATAATCCTTTGTGGTGAAATCCTAGCTCTTCCATTGGAGCCTTTTCTTTCCTGGCTCTGTGGAGTTACCGGAAAATTCTCACATCAGGCGCTACTTGGGTACATATGGAAGGGAAATGTAGACCCTCATCCCTTGGTCCCCCAGACTAGGCCAGGGGAGCTGCCTGAGGGCACTGCTTGCCACCTAATGCTTCATCGAGGAGCCCACTTCCTCTCCCAGAGATAGACATGCCTTTCAGTGTACCAAGGCCATATTTATTTACAGGGGTGCAGATGCCTCCCTGTCTACTGCTTTGGTTTCTCCAGCTGTACAAAGAGGCTGGTGAATGGCGTCCACTATGTTCCCTGTAGGAGAGAGTTATAGGGTCCTATACACTGAGGCCAAGTTACAGACTGGCTGTGGAGATGAAGAAATCAAGCCCCACTAGCTAAGGTGGTCGTAGTCTACTGGAGTTGAGTTCATACTCAGATCATGTTGGGGGTCACAGGGTGCAACTGATCTCTGAGCTACCTGCCTGGTCAACAATGAGGGGTTCTGGGAAGGCCTAGTAACTGTATGCCTACCATTGAGCCTCACCCATGGGGAAGGCAGGAGAATCTGGCTGTGGGCCCTAGGGACACAGATGATCTCCTAGGTGAAAAGGCCCCTTGCCCTCACCTCGACCATCTTTTGGAACTAACTCCAGCTGTCATGTTGGGCTGGAGCTGTGTTGCTTTCAGTTGTGAAGCAGAGCATGCCTGTAGGACCAATGGTCCTAGTCTTCCATGGGCATGGGAAAGCGCTCCACAGGGACAGGCTGCAGAGCCCCTTTTGATGCTTGAAGAGGGATAGTGGATGTTTGGTGATCTCTATACCATGTGACCCCCAAATCTAAGACTAGGTCTGCAGGAACCAACCTAGAGGAGCCACACCTTTATAATAGCCTCAACATTCATCCCTATGTTCCAGGGGTTATTGTGTCACAAGCCTGCATTTGTCACCCCTAGTTAATAAACAGCTCTGTGTCCAGCCACTGGCCTGGTTGGTGCCAGCTGCAGGGCTGGGGGAGATGGGGGGAGGGAGTCATGTAGCTTTGAGATACTTGACTGCAGGGCCTGGGTCTTCAGCTTGTATCTGGCACCAGCCCTGGCCACATACTGCTGGTTTGGCTGCAACTGGGAATGGGAGAAAGAGCCGCAATATAGGCAGAGCCTTAAGCAGTGTTGGGACCTGTCTGTCCCTCCTGTGGCAGAGGTCTGAACCCTAAGCTGTACCAGGGTTTCCAAGAGAGCAGTGTGAGGGATTCTGGTCCTAACACTCTGTTGATGCCAGGAGGATCAAAGGGAGAAAGAGGCTCATTCACTCTGGACTCACCCAATAATCTTAAGGGTATGAGAAGAGAAAAGAAGGGACATACTAGCCCTGAGGAGAGAGTCCTATCTCTGAAGGAGCCCAGCGGGGAGGAGACTGGCAGTTCTCAAAGTTTGACATCCATATAGTCCCCCTTGGTACTCCACCAGCCCCTTACCTGGTTCTGAAGGCCCTTCCTCCTGCCCCTAAGGAACAGGGCAACCATTGTCAATACTAATTTTCCTTTCCCTGGCTGACTATGGTCAGTGACCCCAAAGGGGGATTTGCTGTGGTAGTGGGCAGTGCTGGAGGAAGGCCATCAGGCATCCCAGCTTGTAGGCAGGAAGAGGAGAGTATATGCCTTACAGAACCGTTTCCAGCCCCCAAAGGAGCTGGACCTCCAGTCCCTGGAGCCCAGCCGGCTGCTTGGGGTAGGGGAAGTGGAGGGCTGTTGGCAGGCATTGGGAAGGCCAGGGAGGCCAGGCAGGCAAGGCAGCTATTGCAATGCAGTGTGGGGCCCTGGGGCTGGCCCAGCAACTTGAGCAGGCAGGCTGCAGGCAGTGAGTGGCAGGCGGGAGGAGGACTGGCCACTGCAGAGGTCGAGGCCATGGACTCCTTGTCCTTGCTTGTCCCAATGCACACTGCAGTGCTGTGCTGCCCGGCTGGCCCCGCCCACAGGGGCCCCCCAGCTGCTACTTCTTTTTGGGGAAGAAGCTGAACCTCTTCTCCTTATCCTTCTTGCCAACGCTGGCATCAGGACCAGCCAGGGAAGGCAGGGGCAGACTCTGTGCCTTGACACGGATGCTCTGGGACTCGTTGATGGCCGTGCTCATGCTCTGTAACCACATCAGCATCTCCTCCTGCAGGGTGGGAATGTCGAGGAGTCGAGGGGTACACAGGCCTCCTGGGGCCAGGAAGGGATGGGGGTGCTTTTATGACTACTCCCTTCTAAGGGAGCCCTGAGATCAAATGTTGGGTTTCCACCCACCCCATTGTTAGCCCGTCTGAGTTAGGCTGCCTGTCTGGACTTACCTCGTCCTTGCCATGGAAGAGCCACTCGCTGCCATTGCTTAACCTAAGAAGACAAAGGGTTTTGAGTCATGGTACCATATCCAGAAGTTTTGACCTGAGCAGAGAGCTGGCCACTATCCTACAGCCCAATATTCATGCCCTTCTAGGGCAGCAGACCACCCAAGAAAGCTAAAAGTCCATAGGACCATCAGTCCTTTAAAAACAAACACCCAAGGAAGAGCTCCAGCTGAGAGCTGGCCTAGAGCGCATCTCCACCCGGCCATTAATGCTCAATCATGCCACCAGCCATAAAGATTCAAAAGGCCTAGGGCTCTGGTTGGCCGGTGTGCTGGGCAGCAAAGCTCACCTCAGCTTAAACACATGCTTCTTCTTCTTATAGTTGACAGCAATCTCACAGATGGCGTGCCTCAGGGCCAGGGGCTCCTCTCCATGGTAGGGCATCCCTAGGGCCAGGTTCTTAGCATCCTTGTAGAAGGTCAGCTGGCTATTCCTGAGCACACAGTACAGGTTGTTCCAGGACCTGCAACAACGTGGATGGGCTTGTCACCTGTGGTTCTTAGGCAGCCCCTCACAAGCAGCTCCGATAACCTTGCTGCTTGTTTTTGTTTCTTTGTTTTGTTATCATCCTAGATGTCCTGGAACCTGCACTGTAGAACAGGCTGGTCTCAAACTCACGGAGATCCACCTGCCTCTGCCTCCTGAGTGCTGAGATTAAAGGTATATGCTGCTATCACTGCAGCTACTGCCACTGCCACCACTGCTGTTATTTTTCCCCATTAATTAATTAATTAGTTAATTAATTTAGTGCTTATTTTTATTGCACCATTTTTACCTGGACAAATAGCAGACTATTGTTTAAAAAAGAGGGGAAGATTGAAAATATCTACATGTAATTTCACTACCAGAAGCTAACTGTTGTTCACATATTGTATGTCCTGCTAGTCTTTGTTCTGTTCCCATTTTTCTGCTCAGAGATAACTAAAATTAGATTGTATATTGTTCAGTCTCCCCTCAACACACACACACACACACACACACAAACTGGGAATTGAACCCAAAGTCCAGAACATCTATCACTGAGTTACATGCCCAGCCTTCCATAATCTAGTTTATATTCAGGTTAATATTGAGCATAACATTATGTCATAAGTATTTTTTCATAACCTCAATATTCTTTTTTTTTTTTTAGATTTATTTTATTTATTATATGTAAGTACACTGTAGCTGTCTTCGGACACTCCAGAAGAGGGCGCCAGATCTCGTTACGGATGGTTGTGAGCCACCATGTGGATGCTGGGATTTGAACTTATCACCTTCTGAAGAGCAGTCGGGTGCTCTTACCCGCTGAGCCATCTCACCAGCCCTCAATATTCTTTAAAAGTAATTTTGCATACTTTTATGGCAAAATGTGTGGTAACCTATTATTGGTGGGTCTTGTAATAGTGAAAAAGTTATAATTTAATAGTAATATGATTTTATATATATATAATCTTGATGCATAAGAAACTATATTTATGCCGGGCATGGTGGTGCATGCCTTTAATCCCAGCACTTGGGAGGCAGAGGCAGGCAGATTTCTGAGTTCGAGGCCATCCTGGTCTACAGAGTGAGTCCAGGACAGCCAGGACTACACAGAGAAACCCTGTCTCGAAAAAAAAACCCCCAAAAAAAACCAAAAAAAAAAAAAAGAAGAAGAAAGAAAGAAACCATATTTACTGAGAATGTTCCCCTTTGGTTTTTTTGTTTTTGTTTTTGTTTTTTTTTATTTTTGATTTTTTTTTTGGTTTTTTTTGTTTTGTTTTGTTTTTGTTTTTGTTTTTGTTTTTCAAGGCAGGGTTACTCTGTGTAGCCCTGGCTGTCCTGGAACTTACTCTGTACACCAGGCTGGCCTCGAACGCAGAAATCTGCCTGCCTCTGCCTCCCAAATGCTGGGACTAAAGGTGTGCGCCACCACCGCCCGGCTAGAGAATGTTCCTTATCAAGATGGGCAATGATTTCTTTTATGGAAGGACTGGGCCTAGAACCAGAGGCTACAGGCATGCTAGGCAAGTAACCACTATTGCGCTACATCCCATCTCAGGCCTGAACATTCCTGTGCACACATTTTTGTTACTAATTCTAGGGGTTTTAGAATATTTAAAAATTATTTTTATTTTTTATTTTTATTTTATTTTATTTTTCCAAGACAGGGTTTCTCTGTATAGCCCTGGCTGTCCTGGAACTCACTCTGTAGACCAGGCTGGCCTCAAACTCAGAAATCCACCTGCCTCTGCCTCCGGAGTGCTGGGATTAAAGGCGTGCGCCACCACGCCCGACTTATTTTTTATATTTTTGAGACAAAATTTTACTCTGTAGCCCTGGCTGGCATGTAACTCACTGTGTAGACCAGGGTTTCCCCAACCCACAAAGATACACTACCTTTGCCTTAAAGGCAAGTGCCACTCATGTGGATGTTTGTAGAGTGTGGTGTGTGTTCATGAGTGTAGATGCCTGCGGTGGCCAGCAGAGGACATCAGAGCCCCTGGAGTGGAGTTACAGGTGAGCCATCTGATACAGGGACTAAGAAATGATCTTGAGTTACTTCCTTTTTTGATGCTGGAGTTAGAAACTCAGGGCCTTGAACATGCTAGACAAATGTACTAGTTATGAGTTACACCCATAGCCACTGTTTAGTTAGTTATTTAAATTTTACAGTGCTGGAGACTGAAGCCAGGCTCCTTCACATGCTAGGCAAATGCTATGATTCTGATCTTACTGTGGGATATGTTTCTTGAAGTAGAATTTCAAACTATTTCTTTATTCTTTGCATATTTGATGCATCAGAATCGAGCTAGGACGTGTGTGTGTGTGTGTGTGTGTGTGTGTGTGTGTGTGTGTGTGTTATTCTTGGTATACTGTCTTACCTCCTTTTCTGTTGTTTTGTGTTTTTTTGAGCCAGGGTTTCAAGTATTAGCTTAAACTTGTCTTGAAGTTGGTATTAGAGGCATGTTTAGCTCTGCCCTATCATTTAAGAGAAAAAAAAAAAAAGACACAAACAAAATCCCTCAGACACCAGATTTCTGCAAGCCTAGGCTTGTTCCTATGGTTGTGTTTGGAGAACACTGAGCTCCCAAGCTCATGGTGGCTTGTCCGGGGTTTCTGAGCTCAGAGTGGCCTTGTCTGAGCTCCTGAGCTCTCAGCAGCAGGTCCAAGCTCCTGTACTGATACTGGGAGGCATGCCACCACATTTTCATGGTAAGGAGCACTCAACTTCTGCTCCTTGCCGTCTTCCTCTGCCTGCCTGTCTGTCCATCTGTCCATCCGTCTATCTGTCTTTTGAAGGCAGCTGAGGAGCTAGGAGGGCCTAGAGAGCACTTGATTCACATAAAAGGTTGCAGAGCTCTTTTCCCCAAGCCCAGGTCTCCTGACTGAGCTTGGGTTCCTTCCTCCTGCGGTGACGCAGTGGCGAACATGGTCCTTGGTGTCCAGGCCTGCCTTGAGCAAATGACTTAACCTCTGCAGTGCTATTTTCCCATCTGGAAATGTAAACTTCAGTATCTCTTTGCAGCTGTAAAGAATGCCAGGCCCGCAGGAGACGCCCAGTAAATGTTAGGTCCCTTTCCTGTAGACTGCGCTTAAACAGTGAATTTCTTCAGGACCACTGAATCTCCGAATGGCTGTCCCTTTTTGAAGTTTGAAATAGCTGTGTTGACTCCCCTTGGCCAGGAGTTCTAGAGGTAACACTGGCTTCCACCTCCCAGTGCTAGCCATTTTGTTGTTGTTGGCACTCCCACCTGAGCCTACTTCTCCTCTGCCACAAGCCGTTGGCCCAGTCCTTGTAATGCTGCTAAAAGGGAAGGGCCTCAGGGACCCTAGGCAGGGGCAGAGCATGACTGGCTCAGTGACATGAAAGGATACCTGCCATCTTTGCATCAGCACTGGAAAGGACCTGCAGAAGGCATCTAGGTCACTAATGTTTCCTAGTCATCTCCCATTTTACAGCAAGGAAAGTAAAGTCCAGATGGGTAAAAGTGGGGCTTGGTTAAGACCATGTGAGAGCCAGGGCTTCCTGTTTCCCACCCTGTGATAACTGGGCGGCGCTCATCTGAGCCTACTATTTCCCGGCACAGCCTCTGTTCTGAGAAGGCCTACTGTTGTTATCAGCCACCCTTATTCCATTTTTTTAATTGTTTTTTTTTTGGGGGGGGGACGGGTAGAAGTAGGATCTCACTATGTATTTTGGACTGGCCTGGAACTATGTAGACCAGGCTGGCCTTGAACCCACAGAGATGTCCCTGCCTCTGCCTCCTGAGTGCTGGAATTAAAGGTATGTGCCACTACACCCAGCTCCATCCTCAAATGGGAAATGTAACTTGAGGGATTTAAATAATCTTTGATGAAGTCACAGTATTTGAACTCAGACACCCCAAATCAAGATAGGCTTCTCTCTATCATGCTAAGCAACACACGGGGATAGTCAAAGGCTCAGGACCATTCTCCCCAGCACACACCTCTGGCATCAAAGCTCTGCTGGTGGAGTGACCCCTGGAACTGCTTGGCCTCCCCGGTGGCCCTCTTCCTCCCCCACCCTACACACACCTGTTAGAGGCCTTCTTGTTGGGCCCCTCTAGGTCGTGCTTTCGGCCCAGGTATCCCTCCATCTGCACAGTGTGCCCGTGGTCTCGCTGGGCTGGCAGGGTCGTGGGCTCGTCACCCTCACTCAGGGGCGTATCCAGGACCTTAAAGAGGGGCTCTGTGGCAGGCCTCTCATCCCCAGTGGATTTCTCCTGCTCGTTATTGTGGTGTCCTGGCAGGGGTGGTGGTTGCAGGTCCTGAGGCCATGGTCCTCTTTCTTCCCCCTGCTCAAGGGCACAAGAGAGGAGCCTGCCATCATGGAGGTTCAGGCCAGGGTAGCTTTTCTTTGGCTCTTTCCACCTGAGCCACTAGCTTCTGGCCCTTTCTGGCTCTCCTATAACTTGGGATGGACAACTACTCATTTCCCTGGTCTCTGGCTCCATTTCCCCTGACTTCACTGTGGGGTAAGCCCATCTTCATCTTAATTAGCAAAAGAGGGAGAGATGAAGGGGTCTGGTGATAAACACATCAAGTGACTTTCAGGGCTATGGCCAAGCTCTGTAAAGCCTGCTCCAGGGCCCAATCCTCCTCCTTCCAAATATTCCCAACTTTGAGTTACTGTGGAGCTCTAGAAATACTTTGTAGAATGGACCTGCTGCACAGACACATTATGAGCCATCTGGATGAGGGTGTTGAGCGAGTATTCTTCCGTAACCTTCAAGTTGTCACCAAAGCCATACGTCTCCCTCACCTTTAACTAAACTCTATCTTCCCCCAAAACTTGGGAAGCGATCCCCTCACCATATAAAACAAATGGAGTCCCTTCAGGTTCTGACAAGCCCTCTTCCTGATACTTGGTAGGAATTTGTTAGATGGGGCAGAGGTCCTGATATCACCCGTTGCCTGTCTTGTGGAAAGGCTGTGCAGTTTACCTCTGTGTGGGCTCCCCACAGACCAAGACAAGTGAGGGAAGCAGGTCTGGCTGTGGGGATTAGGTGCCAATGAAAAGGGAAAGGGTACCCCATTTCCTAGCTGGATACTCATAACAGGGCCCCCTTTGAGGCAAGAATAATAGGAGGGTTTTCTGACTGGGTACCAAAGAAGGTAGTTTCACTGGGGACACGAAGCTAGAGCATCCCTGTGGCTGACTGCTGGTAACCTCAGGATGAGGTGGGAAGGCATCAGGCGTCCCCAGCGGGCATACAGGATGCTCTGAACATTGGGGAGGAGCAGGGAGTAATTGGGAAAGGGCAGGCCTTTTTCTTCTCATTGGGAGCTTAGCTGAGGGTACAGACACATCACTGGACGTAAAACTGAAGCTTTAAGATAAAACTGGGTACTTTCAACAGCTGCCACGACTGGGCTCTGCCTGAGGGGGGCACTATGGAATGCCAAGTGGGGGACTGTTCAAAGGCAGTAGTCAGAAGACAGGAGAAGGTGGGTGTGTCCCCACCATATTGGTACTGCTCAATAAACAAGCACTTAAAGGGCCGGGGTCCTGGTAAGATTTCATTCAACGAAAAGGAAAGCTGGCTGGAAGCATCCAGGAACCTCTGAGCAAACATTTCTATATTTAATGAGAAAATCAACAATAAGAGGTTAATGGCTTTTGGGATGTTATAGTCAGTGGGTATACAAAGCAATTAGGAGAATGTACTCCAGAGTAGGGCAGGGCTGCATTTTATGCTACTCTTATTTCTTTGTTAGAATCCTTTAGGGGTTTGGCCAGGCTACTATGCTGTATGTATGCTGAAGAACTTATCTCTCAATGTTTGCCATGAGCAAGCGTCGTCCCCAAGGCTCCAAAGGCTCTGAAATGCCTGCACTGCTACTTTCTAGTGAGGAGAAAGAGCCGATGTGAATGGGATGGGACCTCAGACCTCAGTTTGGAGTCACGTGGCCCCTGCAGCCTACCTTCTGCCTCAGATTGAAAGTTCTGGAGGCAATCACCAACACAAGAGGGAAACCTCTTCTCGTGGCCCACCTCTCTGCTTCAGCCTCAAGTCTGGTGGGGCTTTCTTATCCTCCAGGAGAGGGAACTCTGTCCAGAGGGCAAAAGTGGGAGCACCATGCCTCTCCTAGAGATGAGCCAGGAGAGGGCTGATGCCTGAGAGAAGATGCCATACCGGTGCCGGGTGGGACGCCACCAGTTGGTTACAACTTTTCTTTTGGTTTTTCAAGATAGGGTTTCTCTGTATAGCCCTGCTGTCCTTGAACTCACTCTGTAGACCAGGCTGGCCTCAAATTCAGAAATCTGCCTGCCTCTGCCTCCTGAGTGCTGGGATTAAAGGCGTGTGCCACCACGCCCCGCTTTTTTTTTTTTTTTTTTTGCTTTTTGCTTCCTCTGCTTTTAATTCTTTGAGAAAGCTTTAAAACTCAAGATACATTCAGCTAGGGCTGACTTCTTGCTTCTGTATACCAAGCAGAGACCTAGCCCTGGCTGGAGCCAGTGTGTTCTGAGCAGACTTGGCTGTGTTACAAGTTAGCTCTGAAACACGAGGCTTTCCAGTAACGGCAACGATTTCTTCTCTGGTTTTGGAGTGGATTTCAGTGCATCCTGCTTCCAACCCCACACAGAGGTCAAGACCTCAGAGGGAGGAGCCATGAATGAGGGTGGAGATGGAGGGCTTCGGTTGACCTGAGAGGGAGGAGCCATAAATGAGGGTGGAGGTGGAGGGCTTCGGCTTTGGAAGGCCTTAGTTTCCTCCTGGATGGGGGAGACACACAGATCTGCCGGGAGGAAGGTGGATGCAGGAGAGGGTAGAGAGGCTCCCCGAGTTTGTCTTTTCTTCAGCTTCCAAGGAAGTCTGGCCATCTTCTGGAGGAGTAGGAGATGGGAAAGAGAAGGAAACCTCCTTCCTCAGCAACCCGCCCCTCCCCCATAGGACTTTGCCACTCTATATCCTTTCTAACACCCAAAGCCCAGGTGTTGGGTCACACAGGCCTGGAATGAAGTCTGGGAACAGGCGGGAACCCAGCAAAGTCACTAAACCTTCCTGATACCGTCTGCTTGTAAGGCGGTACCCGTGACCACTTTATGGGTGATTTGAAGCCTTTCAGAATAAGATAGGAATGTTGGCCGTTAGGATCCTAATCCTGCCAAACCCATTTGTCTCCCAGCTCTCCTGAGCTGTTACGGCCAGTGCCTGTGTAGTCAGCATGACCATCTCAAATACTCCTTTTCCTAGAGTATGGGGTTGTTCTCAGGATGCCTTGGTAACCCTTAATGGGAAGTCCTAACTGCTTGCTGGCAGGCAAGGTCTCCCCTGCTACTTCCTCTGTTGTTTTTAGTAAGAATACTTCAGGGCTCCAGACAGGAACAGGGGAACTGTGGCGACCAGGGAAAGCCCTTCAGGGCAGCTCAGACTTTGTCAGGAAGCTCACAGAGCTTGAAAATGAATTCTAGAAGGTGTCTTTGAAGTCACTAGCTAGGGCTGAGGACGGCAAATGTTCCTCAGTGAATGGTCCTGGTAATTCATGGTAGGAGTTTTACAAAGATCTCACAGCTTTGTGAAGACTCTGAGGAAGTCTTTACCTAGACTCTGTGGGCAGAAACAAAGCAGAAAGAGGGTTCTGATCCATAGAGCAAAGTTCACAAGCCAGCAGGGAAGGGAGAGGGAGCTGCCTCCTAGTTTAATGTCAGTACTGCATGCAGTATGTCAGAGGTCTCTGGAATTCAGCCGAGATTAGGAATGTCCCCTAGGGTCTTTTACTAGCAGCTGCTGTCTTAAGGAGGAGGGGGACAGAGGTAGCGTTGGGAACATTTGCAATGAAGGCCTTATTAGTAAAGCAGGTCCTACAAGAGAAGGCTGGAGGTAGCAGGGACAGATGGAGTCCTTGCAAAGGGAGTCAAGAGGACAATTCTTGGACTTTTGGAGACTGTGAAGAGGTCAGTCCTACCAGAGATTAGAAAACTGGGATCCAGAAAGTTCAGGGACGACCTGGGGTCACACAGTAGGTTAGCAGAGTTGGGGCAAGAGTCCACACCATTATTTCTCTGCCCCCCAAGAAGGTCTTACAAATTTGAAAAGGGAGACAAAACAAGACCTTGAGGGCAGGCCTAGGCATGCAGTGTGATCTGGGAACCAAAGGAGCTACCTGGGTTTTGCTCCAAACCTGCCATGAATGGATTCGAGGCCTGCAGTGCTACTGAATGACTTACTGCTTCTTTCTTTTTCTTTTTTCTTCTTCCTTCCTTTCTTTCTTTCTTTCTTTCTTTCTTTCTTTCTTTCTTTCTTTCTTTCTTTCTTTCTTTTTTTAGACAGGGTTTCTCTGTATAGTCCTGGCTGTCCTGGAACTCACTTTGTAGACCAGGCTGGCCTCGAACTCAGAAATCCGCCTGTCTCTGCCTCCCGAGTGCTGGGACTAAAGGCGTGCGCCACCACGCCTGGCCCTCTTTTTCTTTCTTTCTTTCTTTCTTTCTTTCTTTCTTTCTTTCTTTCTTTCGTTCGTTCGTTCGTTCGTTCGTTTTTTTTTTTTTTTTTCGAGACAAGGTTTCTCTGTATAGCCCTGGCTGTCCTGGAACTCACTTTGTAGACCAGATTGGTCTCAAACTCAGAAATCTGCCTGCCTCTGCCTCTGCCTCTGCTGGGATTAAAGGTGTGCGCCACCACCGCCCAGCTACTGCCTCTTTCTACGCTAGATGTATTAAGGACTTCCCAGCAAACAGCTAGCTGAACGATGACCCATCCAAAAATGGAACCAGAGATCATGCTGGTGGATGCCTGGGGACAGAAGGACCAATTTTGCCTGGTGGTGGTGGTGGCACATGCCTTTAATCCCAGCACTCAGGAGGCAGATGAAGACTGATCTGTGTGAATTTGAGGCTGACCTGGTCTACAGAACAAGTTCCAGGACAGCCAGGGATACACATAGAAGCCCTGTCTTTTTTTGTTGTTGTTCCAAGGTTAAATAAACGAGGGAAGGGACAGGAAGAGGTGGCAGTTCCCCTGTTCTCCCTGGAAGCCTGCAGCGGTCTGAGGGGGAGAATCACTGCACTGTCAGGCAGAGGAGTCTCTGGTAGAAGTGCCAGAAGCCTCAGGGCTCAGAGTTGCTTCTTATCCAGCAGAGGTGCATGTGAAAGACAGACAGGTTCTGCCTGGACACTGGGTTGAGGAGGTGGCCAGAGCCCCTGCTGACTTCTATCTACTCAGCCAGCAGGCTTTGATCATCAGAACACTCAGGCTCTGTACCACTGAGGGTGTCCATCACAGGACATGGCCCAGGGAGCCTGTAGGAGAATGTGGAGCTACCTGGAAGAAATTCTGGGGGTCAGGCTGGGAGGTGGTGAAGATGTCTAGGTCCTCCGAGGAGGCCAGCGGGCAGGGTGGGCCTGCAACAGGAGGACACACTGCCTGCGATAGAGGCTGGTTTGCTCATTCGTTAAACACACAAGAAGAGGTGTCTGATGGGAAGATGTGTGTACCAGCTGCTGGCACGATGTCTGAGAAGGGAATTGACTGCTGACTGGGGGACATTATGGAAAGAAAAGACACTCAGAAGAGCCTTGTAGGACCTCCTGGGATTGAGGCTAAACAAGGAGAGACTCCTGGCTCCTGGGAGTATAGCCACCTGAGTCTCGGTGGAATCTTGACAGAGCCTTGCGAAGTCAAGTAAGTCACATAAGCTTGGCTTTTTAAGCACACAGCCTTGCTGAGGCTGGGAAACTGGGTTGGTGGGGGACGTGAACAAGGGGGTGGGGATCTTTCTCACAGATGCTGAGAGGTGGGAAAGTGGACAGAATGGGTTTTCTTCTGGGGACTAACTTAAAAGATGCATTTCCAGGATCAGCCAGCAGGTGGTGTGGGGGATTGCACACAGACCATTAATTCCACAGGCCAAAATACCCTGGCTCAGGACCACAGGGTCTTCCTAAAGATGCTCAGGGAATTATGATGTACCCATAAGCAAAAGAACCCTACTGACAGAGCTCTCCCTCTACTGTTAATGTTGGTGAGAGCCAGGGGCCATGGATGGACCTCAGAACAGACTGCTCCGTGTTAGCAGTGAGATGAGTTCTGGGACAGGAGCCTAGGACATACATAGATGGGAGTGTCAAGGATGGAGGCCTTGGGCTGGTTGCTGTCTACAACCGTGGTAATGTTAGAGTCCATATGGGGGAAGGTTCTTCTAAAAGACGAAGAGTTAAGGTAAGGATGATGGGACCTAACTGACCATGTGCTAAGCACCAAGTTCTCTCTGCACATTCTGTCTTGCAAGCCTCACAGCCTCTCTGTTTTACAGATTACGGGGAACAGGAAACCTGCCCACAGCCATATATCTAACAATGGAAGGTAGAAGATGGGTCTGCTTAGCTCCAAACACAATGCCTTTTCTATTCAGTCCAGGTGTGTTTATGTGTGTATAATACCGTGACTGCTGAAGAAAGTTATCACCTGATGGGTTCCCAGTCTAAATGAGATGTGCCCAGCTTATGCAAGGCACGTGGCCAATTTGTTAAGGTTGGTGCGGTCACATCCTTCCAGTGCCGACTACACTGGAAGGAGCTGGAAATGGGATTTGTACCACAAAAGGCACGCTGCTAGATGCTTTAGGCAACCAAACAGTGCCAGGAGAGCAGCAACCCTAGCGGTCCAAGATGCTTATTCTCCCCAGTGTCTGACGTCTCGGCCCCTGGGCTCTGAAGGAGAAGGGTTGTCTAGACAGCTTGTGAAGGGTGCCTAAAAACAGTTGTTTGCAAGAGAAGAGCAAGAATCGGTTTGCTGAGTCCAAAAGCAGCCAAAAACCTGCATGGAAACACGGAGACCTGGGGTAGACTGTTCCCCCAAAGGAGAGGCTCTGCTGAACCAAAAGCATAGGCGTGGGGAAGGAAAGGCAAACTGGCAGACGGCAGGCCAGGAGATGGTGAGGGGTTTCCAGAAGTGGGATTTGGAAGCAGAGGCTCAATCCTACACTCCAAGGGGCAACTGTCATCTGATATGTCTACCGAGGAGCTTGGGCGAGATAGAGGGAATATGGTTCATGGCACTGGACAAAGCAAAAGGAAGTGGGAAATCGGTCCGGAGGCTTCTCTCGGACACAGGAGGAGACCTGACCCACGGCCACCAGAGGTGAACGAGGGAGGTGGTTTTCTATGTGTATGACCTGTGTGCTGACTTTAGAGGAGTTGGTGACGGCCGAGTTTCTTGGTGACCTGGACCCTGGCACTGTCAAGTAGGCAGTTCCCCACCCACTTCTGAGGTGCTTCCGAATGTTAGCCGAGTCTCATCCTGAGTCCATCAGTATTGGGGGTCGGGGCTTGAAGAACACACAGCTTGAAACAAGGAACTTGGGGGAGACTTTGCCGCAGAAGGACCAGGCATTAGCATCTGGCATAGCAAAGAGCTGGCCACACCCTGCTGTGTGTAACATCCAGAAAGAGAGCAGGTTTCTCTAGGGAGCAGGGGCACAGTGCCAGACTGCAGGCGGACACACCCTAGCCACGCTGACTCAGGCATCCTGGGGAGACAGAAACACGCCCAAGTTTGGGGCAAGGCTGACGTCTGTTCCAGGCGGAGACTGCCCATTTGGAACAAAGAGGATTTGCATTTGAGGCAAAAATGTCTGAAAAAGCTGCTGTTCAGGGGGTGTAGGAGGGGCAAGGACTGGGAAAGCTGTTCAGGCAAGAAGAAACACAGCTGCTGTCCCACTCGCACAGCATCCACCAACGTCAGAGCCTCACTGCTGGCTGCGGAGCAAAGCTGGATGCTGGGGGCAACTGTGTGTGGCTGGAGCTATCAAGGCCTTGCCACAGAGGTGGCCAAGGACCCCGATCCCAGTGCCTGCACAGCCCCTGGGGTACGGCCCCTCACTCACAAGTGCTGGCTTATCTCCCCAAAGCCTCTGAGACAACGGAAGATCAGCAAGATTCAGATCACCTCAGCAGCCCTACTCCGCCTGTCTCAGGGGAAGCTGGCTGTCATAGAAGGTCACACTTAAAAAGTGGTGTCTGGGAACTACCCTGGGGTAAAATTTGTCCCTGCCAGACCGACCATGAGTAGCACCCACTCTGACACTGTCTGAAGTGGCCTTGATCCCCAGGGTCCCCCCCCCCCCCCCCCCCCCCCCCCCCCCCCCCCCCCGGGGGGGGGGGGGGGGGGGGGGGGGGGGGGCCCCCCCCCCCCCCCCGCACTGCACACTGGGCCTGGGGACCTGGAGGCAGGAAGGGTAGGCTGGTTCCAAACTGAGACTGTTTCTTGTTTCAGCCTCCGACAGCCTCCGAGTCTTTAAGTGGGTGTCACTCCTGCCGTCCCAGCATCCCTGCAGGGACGGTGACATAGCAGTGTGTAGGAAGAGGTCTTGAACCTGGGGAAACTCATACACTCTTTAACCCCATGAGAGCTCCCTCCCTTCCCTCTTAGGAAGAAACATCTTCCACAAACACAACACTGGGCAGTCTGAGGAGCAATGCCTGGAAGATGAACATTCAGGAGAGGTCCGGATCTTTCGATCTTTCCCAGGTGAAGGGAAGCACATAAGGCACAGAGGGTGCCTGCCTCTTGCCAGAAAGTCCTCCTGCATTATGCTCTGGCTGAAGGCCCCCTCAGGGCTCCACTTCTGGCACTATATAGGTTTGAACCCCAGTCCTTTCCTCAAAGAGGGACAAGGGCAAACGCCCTAGGCTGTGACCTCTCCTTCCCCATCCTGATTTCATAGTATCTGCTGGAGTCTCAGAGTTATGAGCAGATGGAAGGAAAATAGGAAAGTCATCTCCTCAGCCTCCCCCTTGAAAGGCTCCGTTGCTGACTCAAGGGAATGTGGACTTTCTGTAACCCTACAAAAAGACCTTTATAAGGCAAGAGGCTTGGGGAAGGGGAGGATTCCAAACCCACACAGGTTAAACAGAACCAAAGACCAGACCCCAGACATTCTGACTTCATTCCGAGTCTTGCTTCTCGTGATACCTCACGTCTCTAGCTTGGCCTCACACTTACCTGTGGGAAGGGGCCGGCTTTTACCAGAATGCACTTCTAACATGCAGAGGCGAGGGGCAGTAGTGGCATTGCACAGTGATGGGTTGGCAGCCCAGTCATTGCATGTACACACATGGGAAGGGGAAGGCTGGATCGAGGCCCACAGGGTGCCACCTATCCAGGCACTATCCAGGCAGGGCAAGGGTGCGTGGGCCACTCCCATTCGTAACTCCAGCAGGAAGCGACATGCATTAGTAAGGGCTTTTACACGAAGCAATGTGGCATGTATCTATACTACAGGACCCGACACCAGACTGCACAGATAGGACCAGCAGGAAAGCCATGGCACCCCAGGCCCATTCATGAGAAGGCGCAGCAGAAAACTGAACCTTCCTGTGATGGGCCAGAGGTTGTTAAGGGCAGTGGAGGGGCTGCAGTGAGCTCAGGAGGACCTCTCCGAATGGAGGTTGGGCTTTCTGTCTGCATGGGCTCCATCCTCTTTCTCATATCAAAGATGATTTGGAGTTATATCCTCCCTCCTGCATCTTTAAGGCTTGAGAAGATGCTGTAGCAGGAAGAAGGCCGTCTCCAAGAGGCCCTGGGCCTGGTGTTCATTTGATTAGCCATCTGGTTGCTTTCTGGTACAGATACAGGGTTGCTTTTCCAATCTGGTGAGTGGCTGGTTCCTCAGCAAAGATCTCCCATAGGGGCTCATTCCTCCCCCCCCAGAGAAACACTCAGATTTAAGCAAATTTTATTCCTCCCAACCCAGTGATATTCAAGTGTCGGATGGAGGTGGCTCAGAGATGCACATGTAGTTACATTTGCACAAACGTACACGCACAGGGCAGACAATGGTGTCGAGATGTTCAGGTGGTCATGAAGCCCACACACCGGGGACACCACGGCATGCAGACACACAGGGATGCAGGGCAGAAGCGGGGGTGGAGGCAGGAGGCAGGGGGCAGGGGTAGCTCCAGCCCTGGTCACGGTCCGTAGCCCCTGGAGTTCTCTCTCCCTCTGGTGGGAGTGGGGTGAGGGATGGGGATCAGGGGAGTTGGTGCTGGGGAAAGGGAGCTGGAAGACAGTCTACCACAGGCAGGATGGGAACGGCAGCAGGATCTTCAGAGATAGGTCTTCCAGCAGAGCCCAACAGTGCCCTCTGCTGAGCATGATGGGTCAGTGCAGCTCAGAAAAGGGCACCAAAGAAACTGACGTGTGTGTGTGTGTGTGTGTGTGTGTGTGTGTGTGTGTGTGTGTGTGTGTGTGTGTGCAGGGATCCTGCACAGGAAGATATGTGCATCTTTCTAGGGGTAGCTGATGAAGTAGAAATTCCCACCAAGGATGCTAATCTTTCTCAATCCCTACTCATGTTACACCACACCCACCTGGGCTCTGAGAGAGAGGGGGAATACATGAAGTTACCTGCTGCTACTGATACCCAAAGCCACATGCCGCAGGGATCCATGCAGTGGTGCAAACCACATGCAGATTGCGTTCTTCTCAGCCGGCTATTCCCTAGAGCATTTCCCCAATCTGAGTCGCAGCTGTCCAGGCTCCCTGAACAGACTCTCAGGGCCCGAGAGAACCTGCTCTGGGTACGGTCCTATGGCTGTACTTCCCAGGCCTCTGGAAGCCACTGTTCTTCAAACACCTGTTCTATAAGTTGGGGGCTTCCTCGCAGTACTAAAAGCCCCGATCTCCTTTCCACTTGCAGGACTCAAGCCTAACTCTGCCTTAGAACCACATCTCCTTAGTCAAACTTTATGACCTAGAGCCATAGAGGGGTGGGCTCTGTCTGAAAAGAAATCTGCTAGAGGGGTGGTTATCTCCCCCTCACTGCATGAGATGTCTGTGGGTGGTTCAGCAGGATGAGACAGTCTGTCGGTCCATGTGTGTGTGTGCGTGCATGCGTGTGTGTACATGTATGTGCCAGCATGTATGGAAGAGGACACTGAGCTAAGGACGAGGTTTGAAGGAAAATGGGAAGAGAGACCATGTATCCAACGGAATCAACTCTGAGTAAAGTGTTTTCCCTGTGCTGATGGTGATGGATTTTATCCCATAGAATTTATTAGACTAGAGAAAACCAAACTTGTAGAATCATGTTGGTGGGCTGGCTTCTGGGTTGGAAGGAGAGGAATTATTTAAGAATTAAAATCTAAGTATAAAAGTAGAAGGATCTGAAGGAGGCTCCTAGAGGGGGCATGTGGGCAGGATGAGGGTGGGGACCAGGAGGCACACCCTGTCCTCGCCTTCCTTCTGCCCTGGCTGAGTCTAGAAGGGGTGAGCAGGCTCTGGCAGCAGCGACTCCCAGGAACTAGACAAGCGGGACATGAAACTGACCGGGGATGTTCTCTCTGTGGCTGCATGGTGGACCTGGGGGGCCTCGCCAGCTGTCTCGCCTTCCTCCTCTTGAGGCCTAAAGAAGACACAATCTCTCTTTAGCGACAGGTGCCTCTCTGCAAGGCCTGGCTTTCCCTGGCTTTTCCCCCACTGGGAGCACAGAGCATGCACAGGGGTGATCCCTGGCTCCGTCCCAGAGGTGCTCAGCAAGGAGTCGGCCCACGGCTTCATGGGAAAAGTGAAAGTAGACACATCAGAAACGGATGAATTCCATAGGAGACAGCCTAAGGGCGGTGCCCGGGAGTGCCTAAGGGAAAGGCTGGCTTAGCAACAGGCACTGTTAGCTAACCCTTCCTTCCTGTATTGGGCTTCAGGCTTCTGTGCCTGGTGCAGCAGAGCACTGTACATTCTGGGTTGTGCTCTCAGGGCCCCCAGGAGAGGTCAAAGGCTTTTTTGTTCACATGGCAGCTCTTGTTAGCGGCTTCCTTTTTCTCCTCCCCAGTCACCCCTTGACAACCTGCTTGGCTCCTTGTATGTGGAATACAGGGCTGACACTCACCCAGGTTCCTCCGTGGGTCTTTCTGGAGTCTGGCGTTCCTTAAGCTCAAGCTGGGGAAGGGAAAGGTCAAGGGTCAGAGCGAGTGGCCACACAGGGGAGCTGATTTTCAGATGACCTAAGTTTGGCCCTGCACTGTAACACATTCTAATGTTTGCAGCCGGAGAGTCACATGGTCGGTCTTTGGTGTTTACAAATCAGTGCTCTCCTGTACCCGTCCACCCTCTTACCGGCCCGAGTACAGGACAGGAGAGCCAGTACCACTGTATCCCAATAGCTGCGCCCTCCCGGGTCCCTCAGATGGCCTCAGCTCACCGTGGTGGGCTTCTCCAGGGCGGCAAAGCGCTCTGCCCAGCTGGCTGTGGACTTCTCAAACGCCTCGTGCCTCTTGATGAGCTTTTCCACGCTGTCCACTGTATGTCCAAAGTCCCGGCTGGCCAGGTAGGGCTCCTGGGCAATCAACCATGCCTCGGCCACAGAGGCATCCCTCGAGAACTGGCACACCTCCAGCACTGCCACGAGAACAGGCCACGAGCCCACCCACAAGGCCCAAGGGCCAGTTAGCATTTAGGTATCCCTCAGCTCTATGGGTACCTTGTTCATCTGTGAGTTTCTGCCTAAAGCCACTTCACCCCCACACTAGGGACCCACCCCATCTCTACCAGTGGTTCCATAGCTACACCAAATTTTACATGCATATTCCACCCATCTCGAGCAATGGTTACATAGCTAAACAAAATCTTACATGTATATAAATTTACTTACACGTCAAATTTTATGAATGTATACCATTTGATTTTTTATTTTTGTCATGCTGGGTATCAAACTCAGGCCCTTGTTCACGCTGGGTAAATACTCTATCAAGGAGCTTCATCGCTCCCCCTTAGCCTTTGAGACAGGTCTTGGTGTTCAGCCCAGGTTAGCCACTCTCAGTCCTCACTCCTCCACTTCCTAAGTGCTGAGGTCAATGGTGGGTACCGCCATGCAAAGCCAGAGTTATATTTTTAAAGCAACCATCGGAGCCAACTCCATTGTGGCTTATATTGCCTTGCTTTAGGGAGCAATCCCTTGCCTCAAATTCGTTCCCTTATCTATCTATCTATCTATCTATCTATCTATCTATCTATCTATCTATCTATCTATCTATCTCACACAGTCAGACAAACAAGCACAGAGACCAACTAACCAGTCCTGGCTTTATCCCTGCTCGAAGCTTCCCTGAGAGGTAAGATTTTCTTCCCCCCTCACCTCAGCCTCCAGCTGCTGGAGGACAGAGCTCCTGACCTTCACAGAACAACCTGAAGGCCTAATACTCAGGAGAAATAGAGCTTCCCTAACCTCTCCCAAGCCACAGCTCTGAGGGGGAACCAAACTGGGCACAGGCGGGGGCTGGGGGTGGTGGTGGTGAGGAGGATGAGAAGGAGGGTGGACAGGGGTAAGAGGGTGGTGCATTTATCAGTGCAGACCTGCCTGCCTCTCCTCAGGCCAGTGGCCCAGAGCTTTGTCCCTGAGAACTGCCGTGGAGTTTCTTTCAGGCAGGGTGTGGCACCTTGTCGGGGTCTGCTAGACCCTGCCCTTAGGTTCCCCAGCCCTGAGCTATACTCACGCATGTGGAGCCTGTCAGAGCGGGCCTCCCACTTGTCATTCATCTCCTGCCTCCTGGATATTACTTGCTGCAATTTCTCCCGGATCTGTGGAGAGGAAAGGGGAGAGAGAGGTCCAGGTTTTGCCGATGTTCCCTGCTGTCCGAGGCAGCACAGACAGCTGCAGAGGGCAAGCTGGGTCACACGGTCCTGGATTCAAGTCTCGACTCTGTACTTGCCAGTGGATAGCCTTGGACAAGTCACCTCATGCTTCTCAGGTACCTGTAGGTGTCTCCCCTGAGAGGTAGAGGCAACAACTCCAAAGGACAGGCTCATGTGGGTAGTGGGTGGGTATGAGCCTCCTCTCCCTTAGGGAGCTCCTGCCTCCTTAAGGCAGGGATGGGCTTGAGATGGCTCTGATCTCTGGCTTGTAGGCACCTCAGCTCCTTGGATGCATCCTCTCCTCCCTGCTCCCTGAACCTGCTTGGCCAGCAAGCATGAGCACAGTGACACAGAGAGACTCACCTCGTCCGAGGCCTGATGTTGCCTCTGTAGCAGGGACTCGCCAAGCTCTAGGCAGGTGCTGAAGTTCTTGGCCCTGGTATTGATCTCCGCTTTGATGCCCTGATGATACTTCAAGAGCAATTCCACGGAGGAGACATCCCTGCGGACAGGAGGGCCAGGGCCGAGAGGCAGTTTGAGAGACAACATTGGGCCACCCAGACCTGCCTGGAGGAGTCTTGTCTGCCAGGAACTCCTCTCTGTTCCAGCCCCAGCTGTCACACTGACGTGTCACTGTCTTCACAGATCAGTGGCCCCAGCAGGGACAACAGGGACTCTACAAAAACCTGGGAATATTGTTTGAATGAATTACTAAGTCATGCTACCTGAAATCTTTGAAACAGGCTGAGGGACAGCAGCTAGTCACAGGAGACAATATACTATGCGATACTGTTTATGCAAAACATAGCGACTAGCCGGGCGTGGTGGCACACGCCTTTAATCCCAGCACTCGGGAGGCAGAGGCAGGCGGATTTCTGAGTTCGAGGCCAGCCTGGTCCACAGAGTGAGTTCCAGGACAGCCAGGGCTATACAGAAAAACCCTGTCTTGAAAAACCAAAAAAACCAAAAAACAAAAAGACCCCAAAAAACCAAAACCACAGCGACTAGGTGGACAGAGAGACGGGGATACAAAAGCAGCCACCCAGGGGCCAGAGGCAGGGAACACAGTGAGTGTTGTGGATGGTAATGGTGTTTTGGTTTTGTTCCCCCCCCCGCCCCCCACGGAGACAGAGATTCTTTGTGTAGCCCTGACATCCTGAACCTTGCTCTGTAGACCAGGCTGACCTTGAACTATCGGAGATCTGCTTGCCTCTGCTTCATGAGTGTTAAGGTTAAAGACCGGTGCTGCCACAGCCAGGTTAGGACTTACTTTGGGTGTGTGTATGTGTGATGATGATGAAATAGACTAACTTAGATTGTGAGGGAATGATTGAATCATCGGAAATATATGATGACAGATGACACACACTTTAGAAAGGAGAAGGAGAGCATGCAAATTATATCTCAATAAAAGTGTTAAAGTACCTTGGGGTGGAGGGACAGAGCCAGGTCACCAATACTTGCTGAGGTAGAGGTCCAGCCCCTCTGGATTTCAATGGCCATGAGCCTGACCTTGCCTCTTATGAACAGTCAACTTTATAATGAGTTTTAGGGGAGGGGCCTTGACATCCCAGTGCTGGAGAAGAATGGTCTCGAGCCTATCCAGATATATGACTCATGTACTTTCACTGACAATAGTGAACATGGTACCCTTGGAGATTCAAAATGACTGATATCCTTATCCTATTACTTTCAAACAGTCAGTTCTCCCAGTAGAAGACGAACCACTCTGTTCCCGCCTGCACCCAGCTCAGGTCTCTGCCACCCCTCAGGAACTTCCATGCACTGGGCAGTCTGGGATCACTCCTCCTGGAGGAGCCTCGACTGTTCTAGGATGTGCGATAGCATCCCCGAGGACGCCCCTCACCTGGGTCTCTCCTGGGTCTCGATCTGCCTGATGATGCTCTCCATCCAGGAGAGGAGGTCTCGCACCATGCTGAAGAAGCGGAACTTGTCTGCTGTGTCCACCAACTGAGCTCGGCGCCCGGCACACGCATCGAGCAGTGCCTGCCAGGCCGCGGACACCTCCTGCTCCTTGCTCTGGATGGCATCTGCCTTCTCCCCCGCATACGCTGTCTGCAGTCGGGTGGCCACGTCCTGGAACTGCTGTACCTGTGATGAGGGAAAGCCGTATCTCAGGTGTGAGGCTGGAAGGCCGTCTGTCTGTCTCTTCCCGAGTCCTCCCCAGGGCACCACTGAAAGGCAGGATGCTTCAGGATAAGGTTTTCCTGCTCTAGTACCTCTGCCTGTCCAGAGCCAGTGCTGGGCTCTGGTCCAGGGTTTGAGGGTGAACGGGTCTCAGTTCCCTGTGGTCTCCTCAGAAGTGCAGTAATGAGAGGAACCATTGACCTAAGCACAGTCCTAGAAATTTAATTAACGCTCCTCATCTTTACTGCAATCTAAGAGGTACTATTATATCCCAGTCTCTGCGATGGGGAAACCAAGGCACAGGGATGCTAAGTGGGTGGTCCCAAGTTCCTTCCACTAAGCAAGGGGACAACTGGGGTTGGAACTATGTATCTAGGTGCCTGGTTCTTATTCACTCCGCGTGCTGCCTCTTCAAGGATGGGCCTACCCCAAATCCTTTGACCGGGGCCAACTCAGGGACAATGGTACCTCGCTCCTGACACCTCAATGGATCTCTGCCTGACTCAATAGCTCTGACACCACTCCAGATATGACAGTTACACACCAGGTACCAGCTTCAGCTGGAGGACAAATCCCTAAGACGAACTAAAGGGTCCAGTCTACTCAGTGCTCTCTCCCTGAGTCCTGCGGAGCTGGCTCAAGACTGTACTGCCAGCCCAACTCTCCCAACTCCACTGGAAGCCAAGGGAGCCTCCGGCAGCCAGCATCCCTCACTGACCCTGCCTATCACAAGCTCCGAGGAATCCAGAGAGGCTGAAGGGGTCCCCTCAGGGTATGCTCCAGTGATCAGAGAAGGATGTAAATAGATTTTAGGAGCTCTAGAACCCCAGGAAAGGCAGACCTGTCTCGTGGCTAACTCAGCCTGAGGGGTCTAGAGCCAGGCCACTAGGGCCTGGGTTCTGGCTCCACCTTCTATCAACTATTCCCCAGGCAACGCTCTATACTGCACTGTCTTCATCTGCAAACACAATGTGAGTGCCTACTTAGAGACACCCGTGAAGATCCAGCCACTACGCACATCCCTTAAAATAATACCCACTACAGAAAAAAGCACTGGGTGTTAGCTGATAAGCTGTACACAAGCCAGGAAACTACAGCTTGAAGAACCACGCCTGAAGCTAACAAGTGTCCGAGAGCTACTGCGCTCTGTCCTGAGCCGTTGGCTGTCTAAGGAAGAAAAATCTGATGCCCATTCTAGAGGTTCCCCCATAGGAGCCAAGTGGGGCCCCCAACACCAACACCGGGAGAAAGTGGTTGCAGATGGGAAGTGGGTGGATGGTACCTGCACTCCCAGGAGATGGAGCTCCCGCTCGAAGGCAGTGTGGACCCGGTGGAAGGACTCAGCGGTGCTGGCGTCCAGCCCCACGTCCTCCGGCAGCTCTCTGTGCTTCTCATCTATGAGGCCCAGGATCTCGGTGCCTGTGTAGAAATAGCGGTGCAGGTCGTAGGAGGCAGCCAGCAGCTGCATGCGGGTGTCAATGAGCTCCAGCAGGTCCGCCCACATGTCATTGAGCCCATCCTTCCACTCGGCGATGGTGGCTGCCTCGCTGTGGCCCGCATCGATGAGCCGCTCAATGATCGTATTCACGTTGTCCACTCGCTCCTGCCCGATGGCCCCCGTCTCCCGGGCAAAGTCTCGGAACTTGTCACGGAGCATCTGGATAAGGGGTGGGTAGAATGTGGTTAGCTAGGGGCAGTCGGGGTCACTTTGCCAGGTTGTCACTGTGGCCACCTGGAATTAGCTGTCACACTTTCCCCAGGGTAGACTGTCTGTCCACTGTTCTCCACTTGTGTGACTGCATCTCTGTGAAATTTCTCCCAACTGGCACATGAGTTATATGGGTTTGGAGTGATGGTTGCTTGCGTCTACTGACTTAAGAGGAAGACCAAGAAAGTAGCAGCTGTGGGTACTCACAGTCACGTGGTCAAAGTCCTGCCCCATTTCTTGGGATGAGGCCACCATCTCTTTTTCCGTAATCCATTGCTCTAAGTCGTCAGCCTCTCTCTTCAGCTGGAACAGGTGGTACATGTTCTCCAGTCTCCGCCTCCGCTCCTCAGCCATGTCTTTCAGCCCCGCATACTGCTTATCCACTTGCCCCTGTAGTCTGATGATCTGTTCCCTGGGACCCAAATCAGGAAATGCCGTAAGGAAGGTGAGCAAGATCCAGGGTAAGGCCTGGGGGCAGCTCTGGGGTAGAACTCTTGCCGAGCAGGTGTGAGGTCATAGGCGCCATCCTCAGTTCAATGAAACAAACCAGAAGAACCCAGAGTAGCTGGGCCCAGAAATTACAGGGTTTTTTTGTTTGTTTGTTTGTTTGTTTTGTTTTTGTTTTTGTTTTTTCAGGAAAAGAATTGGGGAGAAAAGGAATACCTGCTCCCCTCAGGGCGGAATGCCTCTGGGGACAGCAGGGCTGTGTTGGAGTTCTGTCCCCACATGGTGCCTCTCACAGTGCCTCTCTGGGGAGGTCACAGATGCAAGCCCGAAGGGCGAATCTTCTCCCCTGACCTCCGCAGGAAGCAGTGCAGCTTCAGCGGGAGTGACCCCAATTAGCTCTCCAGAAAAAGACAGAACCAGAGACTCAATTCTTGGGGCTCCCTGGGAGATGTGTGGGGTGGCTGCCAAGGAGACACAGTGTGTGTGTGCGGGGAGGGGCAGGGACTAATGGTAGCTAAGAACAGAGCCATGGCTGGAGCAGCCTATAAGTCTGAAGTCTGGCCAGTATCTACCTGACTCCTGCCTAAGGATTTGCTTCGAGGTCCTGAAGTTCTTTTTTTGGAACCATTAAAACATCAATCAATCAATCAATCAACCAATCAATCAAACAAAACCAGGTGGTGGTGGGTGGTGGTGTATGCCTTTAATTCCAGCCTTCAGGAGGCAGAGAGTGGATTTCTGAAGAGTTCGAGGACAGCCTAGTCTACAGAGAGAGTGTTGCAGGACAGCCAGGGCTACATGGAGAAACCCTGTCTTAAAAAAACCAAACCCAAACCAGAGTTGGTCTTCAGAGTGTCTTAGTACAGGCTAACTCTTCAAAGGACAGGAGTTCTTGGCTCACCGAGACAGGGTTTCTCTGTGTAGCCCTGGGCTGTCCTGGAACTCACTCTGTAGACCAGGCTGTCCTCGAACTCAGAAATCTGCCTGTCTCTGCCTCCCAAGTGCTGGGATTAAAGGCGTGCGCCACCACGCCTGGCTTCACTGGGGCATTTTAACTCTGACCTTTATACAAGCACAGTCTCAGTAGCCTATCTTGTAGGAGGACTTCTTGATACAACCCAAGGAACAAGACATAATAAGGACAACCAGTAGTCCAGAAACCTCTAGTTCTGGGGAAACCAGTCCCGTTTCTCCCTCTTTGGACCTGAAGTGTTCCTGGTCTGCCGCCTACAACCAGCCAAGCCGGCACAGGAGGCACACGTACCCCTCAGGGTGGCCTGCAGACAGCAGGCTCTGGGCGCGGCCAGCCAGCTGTTTGATATTCCGTCCATACTCCTCCACGGTGCGCTGCTGTCGCAGGTGCCGTTTGAGCATCACGATGGCTCCCTCTTCATCCTGCGAGGCGGCAGGCAGGCAGGCGGTGAGAGCCCTAACCCTCCATACTCCTGTCTTTGGAAAGCTATAGCTAAGCTCTGGGGACCCAGGCTCAGAGGGAAAGCCGAATTCCTTCCCTTCCTGTTCCTGCCTCCCAGAAGAGCTGTCCCCAGCCCCTCTCCTCTCTCAGCTCTTTAGAGTCTTACTTTGTTTCTGCCCTTCATTTCATGTCCAACTCCAAAAGGTCTGTCCCCATGAAAACTTCCTAGGTCCTGGATTAGCTGGCCTGAAGAAGGTAACCTACTCTTTCCCAGTCCTCAAAATAGGCAGTGGCTTTTCCAAGGAAAGAATAGGGTCACTGCAGTCCCAAGAGATCCCCTTATGTCCACACAGCACCACCACAATAGACTATTAAGAGCCTTTGGGTGAAACACCCCCTGGTGGTGAGTCGGAAAACTGTAGGGATGTTCTTAATGAAGTGGGATGCCCTAAGGGGTACCACAGAAGATCAGGGTTCTGTGGGTTCCCTACACACCCATACTTTGCCCTTACTTTCTCACACACCTGGATTTCCAGGCTCTCCAAGAGTTTGCCCACCACAGCTCTGCCTATCTGCTCAGCTGGCTGGCGGACTCTGCCCCACCCCACCACCCCGTGTACCTTAGGGGGTTCATCTGAGAACACATATAGCTCCTGCTCGCTGATCCATGCTTCAGCCTCGCCTGCATCCAGGTAGTACTGCTGTGCCTCGTGAGCATCCCGCAGGCGCTGCAGCCGGCCGGCTGCTGCCTCCCGCAGCGTGTCCCAGGAGCTCTGCAGATGCCCCAGGCGCTCCTCAATGTCTTGGCAGTCGATCTCGGCCGCCTTCACCAGCTCCTGCCCTCGACGTAGCACATCCTCCACCCGTGGCGCATGGCCGAGGATCTCATTCTGCAGGGTCTGCGGCCAGAGGAAGGGCTCAGAGGCGGAACCTTGCCTCTGATGAAGAGGCAGCAGGAGACCCCCTCTCCCCCGCCGCCAGGGCAGAGCAAACGATAGCCAATAGCCCGTAATACTACTTGTGGCAGGATGCTAAGCACCCAATGTGTGTCCTCCTACACTCTGCAGGTGTTCTTCCCAGACAAGTCCCGGGAAGCTGGCACAGGGCAGTGAACGGGAGCGGGGGAGGGCTGAGGCTGAACACAGCTGTAGCAGTCTTGGTGTTTTTAAGAAGACATTTATTTATTAATTTACCTTCCTACTTGTATGTCTGAGTGTTTGCCACACGTGTGCAGGCACCCATGGAGGCCAGAAGAGGGCGTTAGATCCCCTTGAATGGGAGTTACAGACAGTTGTAAGCTGTCTGATGGAGGTGCTGGGAGCTAAACTTGGATGTTTTAGAAGAGCAGTAAGTGGCTCTTAACTGCCGATCCATCCCTCCCTCCAGGACATCATCCATCAACCCCACCACGATACTTTTTGAAATAGGGTCTTATGTAGCTCTGGTCTGGCCTTGAACTTGGGGTCCTTCTGCCTCTACCATGCCCAGAAACTGGAGTTACAGATACACAAGCCCAGTGTATGTGGATCTGGTCATGGCTTTGGGCATGGCTGGCAAGGCTCTACCATCTAAGCTACACCCACAGGCCAGACCAATACTCTTGACTTCTGCTATGTATACCCTCAGAGCTTGATTTTAGGTGTCTGTGCTCAAGGAAAGGAAAACAACTTCAGGACCTGCAACTGCCGTCTTATGTTAGCATGTTTTTTTGCTCCAGCTAAAAGAATAAGCTGAAGGCTACCAGAGCCTTGCGGGATGCTTTAGCTTCTGTCTGTTTCCATTTCTGTGGCTCAGATCTGAACTGTCCATCATTATTCCTTATTTGAGCCTTTGGCCACCAAACTGGCCCTTTCCACACACTCTGGTGACTGGGTTATTATTACCTTTTTCTTCAGGAGGCCCTGAGACTTGATCGCCTTTCTGGGGGTCAAAAAGCTTTCTAGGGATAGTATGTACTCTTGGGCTCCTTATACCTCCTCCATCTTGACAAGTTCCTCCAAGCCTTTAAAATCATCTAAAGGCAGGAGCAAGGGTAGGCTGTGGGCAGAGCACTGACTTCCAGCACTTAGAACACACGAATAACATCATGCACAAGCACCTGCCCTACTGGAGTGTGTTACTGTATTTTACACTAAGAATCTTGATTTCTAGAGAAAGGCCTGAGACCAACCCCAGGACAGGCATGAGACTGCTGTAATCCCATGCCTCTGGCTTTCTTAGGACTCAGGCTCCTCTGCAGCCTTGACAAGAGAAGTGTTTGGTGTCTGCTAGCATTCCGGATTCCAGCCACAAGCACCCAATCGGTCCTCAAAGAGTGTTTCAGTAGATGCTTGCTTCTGGGACTCGAGTCCAAACTCTGTGGCTTTCTAATGGGGTTGAGCCTCACAGGAATGGTCATGTGTCTATAGAACAGGATCTATAGACCCTGAGGATGCTGTGTAAGCCAAGCTTAGGCCCAGAAGAGGACAAGGGACTGCTGTGGTGCTGGTGGCGGCCACCAAAAATAGGACGACAACAGCAGACTGGACACTCCCTGTTCCTCACCCCCACCCCAAGCCAGGTACTCATTTGAGCCTGGTAGAGTCTGGTGGTTCCAAATCCCTAAGTAGCAGGATGCCCAGCCTCCACTTTCTGCACTGAAATTTCAAATGAAGTTAGGGGACTGAAAGCTGCCATCAGGGGCAATTATCTGCTGTCACCAGCCGTTTGCACATCACGGCTAGGCCAGACCCCCCGGGGCCAGGAGGCACTAAGCAGGGGCAGATGCGCTGGTGAGATGAGACTCACCTGGTTCTTCTTCATGAACAGCTGCACAGTTTGCAGATTAGTGCCATAGTCAGCTGACTGAGCCAGTGGCAGCCTCTCTTCCACCCAGAGCTGCAGAGAGCGGAAGGCAGGGGGATAGCTGACAACAATCACAGACAGACAACCTTTCCAGGACACCCACACAGAGCCAGACAAGGTGCTGCCTGGTTCTTCCCAACACCCACCCCACTTGGATTTTGCCCCCATTTTACAGAAAGGTATTTCAAACTGAGGTTCCAAATAACCTGTTCCTGATCCCAAAGCTGGAATCTTGTTCCCAATGTCTCCCCATCAGTACTAACAAGTGACTTGTAAGCTCCCATTCACAAAGAATCCACACCCCGATTTTCAATTTAACGAAATCTCTAAAGCAGCCCTATGAGACAAGGGGCGAGATGACCAGTCAGTCATCTGCTGCCAGGATTGCCCTGGGCAACAGCCAGCTTCCCCCATGGTAGCTGGCACCTCAGCCCTGGGGGGGGGAGAGAGGCTGCAGCCCACGCACCGTCTCATCCTCTAAGTCCCGGCTGATTTGTAGCTTGGCTTTGGACAATTCCAGCTGCTTCTTTCTTCTCCCCAGAGGTTCTAGAAGGTCTAGGAACCGCTTTTCGATGCTCATGTCCGTGTCTCCTGCCTCTGCTCCCAGCGAGGGTGCCTCGGCAAAGAGTTCCTCCAGCTCCTCCTTCCGCAAATTCACTTGTTCCTCCACTCGCTGGGACGTGAGAGACAGAGTCAGTACTGTCCATGATACCTGGAGGGTGTGCCTCCAGCCGCCTACCCACCCAGCTTCCATCCACCCTCTGAGGCCCATTTAAAGCGCATCCACCCCGAAGGAGTTCCCCGGGTGGCTTCTCCTCAGTCTTTCCTCCTGCATTTCTCATGTGCCTTTTTACTAGATTCCTGTCCTACCACTGCCAAGGGAAGGAGGCAGCTTCTGAATTATTTCTGCATGATACAAAGTCAAGCTAAGAGGAACAGAAGGCGCGCTTACTTTAGGGGTTCAGGTGGGCTCCCTAAGACCCCTTCTACACCGAGTGTACAGCCTGCTCACGTGCCTTCAACTTAGCCAACATCCGGTTGACAGTGGTGAGATCCTTGCCCAGGTCATCTGATCGCAGCTGGTCCTCCATGGCACCGATCCATTTGTTAAGGTCGGCGTGGGTCTGCAGCCGCAGGTCGGAGCTCCGGGCGGCGGAGAGTTGTTCCGCCTTCGCCTTGGCGGTGGTCTGCAGCTCCTCCCAGAGCTTGTGCAGGGCTTCCAGCCTGTCTGATACCACATCCTTGAACTGGGGCTTCTCTGCCATCAGCTGCCTCCCCTCCTGTGGGGGAAGGAGCAGAGTTCACTCTGGGCTTCAGCGGCCTTGGAGGGGCCCCACTCCAGGCGGTTGCATGAGAAATCCTGAGGGGAGGTTGGTAAGGCCAGGAATGGACACAGACCTTGGGTGAGGCCATACCAAAAATCACTCTGAACCTCTAAAGTTATCTACAGATGGGGGTGGAGCAGGGGAGCAGTGTTTGGACAAATGGCTTAGGAGAGATCCCAGCATAGGAGCCGACACTGAAAGAAAAAAAATCAGATTCATTCAGGAGCCGGGCCTTTAACACCAGCACGCAGCTGGTGGCAAGAGGAGAGTGAGTTGAAGGCTAACCTGATGTACAAAATAAACTAAAGGCTAACCTTGGCAACTTAATGAGATCCTATCTCAAAATTTAAAAAATGAGAAGAGGGTAGGATGGGGATCTAGCTGAATAGTAGAGGTTTACTGCCCTCCTAGGAAATAAAGAAAGAAAAAGAAGGTCAAAATCTATCAGGAGCCAGGTAGGAAGTGGTACATAGTAGTAATCTCTATACTCAGGAGGCTGAAGGGGGAAGATCATGAGTTTGAGAACAGCCTGGGCTACAGAGCAAAATCCTGTCTCATAAAAAAAAATTAATAATAAATACACTAATAAACAAATCAGATCCAGGTACTCATAGCAAGGGAGCCTCTTACAAATTACCTGAAGTAACGCTTTCGCCTCAGAGATAGGTTGGTCACTAAGGCTGCCTGACCTGGTTTCCCCTGTATAAAGGTCTGTGTTTTGGGTGTGGACAGTGTGATAGGACTTGGCTCTAGGCACATATTCTATTAATAGTGGTCAGGATCATCAATGGCTTCCCAATTGTCAAACACTATCCTAAGTGCTTTCCCTGTCTGCAAGCATGCAGCGATCCCAGCTGGGTCGGTAAGAGGTATTGTCCCGGTTTCAGGGAGAAAGAGCAGAGCAGGGAAGAGAACTGAGTCTGGTTCCCAGACCGATGCCCTAACCACTATTAGGCACGGCTTCGTGTGGACACGGAGCCTACTTCTTCCTGGACAGCCACAGCAGGGAAAGCAAAGGAACAGGACTCCTAGGTGGGACCCCCCACCACACTCTGACCTGGGCCACGGGCGAGCCTCATACAGGTGGGACTCCCAGCACACTGTGACCTGGGCCATGGGCGAGCCTCATACAGGTGGAACCCCCACCACACTCTGACCTGGGCCACAAGTGAGCCTCATACAGGTGGCTCCCACCATTTCATCTATAAGGGCCATGAATGGCTGCTTCCTGCTAGCCTTGCCCAACCAAACAATGAAGAGCACAATGCCAGAGGGCTAACAGAAATGACTGCCCTCCGGGTGCTGGCTGCTGGACCCTAGCTGCTCTGACCAGGTTTAAGGAGCCTAGCAACAGCAGGAACACTAAAGGTTTCATTTTCACAGCCAAGCTCTCCACTGTCCAGGAAGCTTCAGGACAGTTTCCGTGTCTCGGATGAAGCCTGCGCCACAGGTACTTAGCTCGGTACTATCACCCGACTGTCTACTTACTGCGTCAATGTTCTCAAGCCACCCTTGGTGCGAAGCCAGTTCTGCCATAAACGCCTGGTGTTTCATCCATTTGTTGTGAAGGTTGCGAGCTTCATCATAGGAGACGTCTGGTGATGTCAGCAGCTTGTCATTGATCCAGAGGGTGAGCTGTGGGCAGAAAGAGTGAGCTCTGTGGTTTCTGAGTATACGTCCAGGAGGTCAAAGTGTTACCCGTGTCTTCCTTACTAGAGTATGTGGGGTGTGAGAGAGTTTGTTCTTTCTATTCTTCTAGGACTAAGGACAAGGGCTGAGACATTGTAGTTAACTCAGTGCATTTTTGGTAGATAGGTAGATGGATAAATCCATCCTGGTAGTGGGGTGATAAATGACTAACAAACAGCAAGAAAATGTTACATGAGGAAGAGGTTAAAGGCAACTATAATTAATAAGGGGAAGTGGGGGTTGTGTGTCTGATACTGCCAAGATGTCCTAGCCTCATGCCAAGCCTGGCTTGTCAAGGGCAAAGCAGATGGGAACAGAGTGATAGGGGCCGAGAGGAAGCCCCGAGGGGAGAGTAAGGAGGAGTCAGAGAAAACCACTTAGCACACCAGCAGACTCTCTCCTAAGTTCCTACCCACCTGCCCTCGGGGGCCTAACCGTATGCACCAGGACCAGGACTTGTTCCACAACTCTAGGGCCCAGTACAAAGTGAAGGTGCTCAAAAAAGCATTATGGATTTCCAGTCAGCACCAACAGGGCATTACGTAAGAGCCCTACGTGTGGATGAATGCACAGACCCCAGAGCCTTGCGGGTAGCCCTGTTCAGGCTTAGGTGACTCCAACCCAGAATGTTCAAAGACCACTCTTTGAGAAACCTTGTCCTAGATTGGGCAAATCAAAGGATGACTTCAGCCTTAGAGGTTGAGGGTAGAAAATAACTGTGGAATGGAAGGTGTCAAGGAGTACCGAGCTAAGTACCCCAAGTCCCCAGCTTATGTAATGCAGCCATTCTTGACCCAGGAGTCCTTCAGACTGAAATCTTAGAAGCACCCTGTCCATTGGCCTCACCTCCTTGCAGTTCTGGAGGAAGTTCTGCAACTCCAGGTTGTCTTTTAGGAGAACTGTAGCCTCCTGGGCCTTCTCATTGTTCTTCTTGTGCCTGGGAAGTCAAAGGAAGTTAGACTAGCACCAAGCCTGGGATCCTTGCCCTGGTGTAGCAGAGGGTCTCATGGATCTAGGGGTAGAGAGTACCTGTCTTCAATCAGCTGCACCTTCTCCTTGATCTTGTTCGAATACAGGTTGCCCTCGGCCACCAGCTTGTTGCCAGAGTCCACAGGACTCAGGACCTTATCTCTGTTGTTTTCCATAGACACTAAGAAATCCTCAAACTTTCGGATGCCGGCCTCTGCAGCTGCTAGGGAGTCCGGAGGCTCCAAGTGAGCCAGAGTGTATTCCTGTTAAGGTAAAGTTTCCAGAGGAGGCCCGAGGGTGAGCTAAGTAAGGGTGCCAGAGGCAGCTGTGCAGCTTACAGAGCAAAGCAAAGAGAAGGCTCTGTTCCCCAGCTCTGGCCTCCCCACTCCCACCTGGGCAGCATGGGTGGTGGTGAGAGCTACGGGAGAGGGTAGCAATGTAGGGTCAAGTCTACTTCTCTAGCTTCCAAATGACCCAAAGCAAGACAGCTTGGGACATGGGACCGGAGGCACGTGATAAGGAAAGGACACAGAGGATTTCCTTTAATTGGTGACTATGAAGAGCTCACCACTAGTAAAGTCTCCTGAGGGACACACCTGATCCAACCCTGTATGCTTCTTCCTACCTGGTTGCTGAGGATGGCTTCAGCCTGCTTGGCATCTTTCTGGAACTCCTGGAAGCCCAGGCACTGGGTGAGCGTGTTCCCTCGGCTCTCCCACATCCGGCGCAGAGCATCCCAGTCAGTATCTAGGCCCTCTAGCCGCTGGCCCAGAAGCTGGTAATCTGGGTCAGTCTGGCCTTCGATCACTTTCTCCCCAGAGGCCTTGACCCTGTGGTAATCGTCTCTGTGCGCATCAATCTCCTCCTTAATGGCTGCATGCTGCTGTAGGAGTTGCTCCGCCTCTGGGAGTGACTCAGGCATGTCCTCGGAGGCCACTGCCTTTTGGGCCATCGACAGCCAGGCCTTGAAGTCATCCAGATCTTGCAGGAAAGCCTGCAGCTTGCTGGCCTCACCTAAGGAGAGCTCCTGACCTTGCAAGGCATCTTGCAGGCCCTTCCACAGCTTCTCGACATCTGCTTGCCGCTGGCCAATGTCCTCTTTCTGCTCAGGGTGTGACTCCATCAAGAACTGTGACTCCCGTTCTAGGGCACTCACACGATCCCGGATGGCCAGTACATCCCGCTCCAACCCTGACAACTTCCGCTGGATGGCAATGACACCTGCCAGGTCCTGCCCCAAGTCCTTGGTAGACTCCACAACCTTCGTCTTGTCCATGATCCACTTGCTGGTCTCCTCACAGTCTACACAATAATTGTTTACTCGAAGAGCTGAGTCCACAGCCTCTCTCTGCTCTGACACCACTGCCTGGAAGGCCTGCCACCTGCCAGAGGAGACACAGACCAAGGGAAAACGGATACCACACTGTTCCCAAAGGAGACACAGAACGAGGGGTTCCTTTTCCCTATTTCCCACCAGTCTTCCCCCCCCCACACCTTGTATATTTCAAAATAAACAAACAAAATGGTACACATACACACACACACACACACACACACACACACACACACACACACACACACGCACTTACTGCAGGTAAACAAAAATATATACCTAACAGAGAACCTGATGTTCTTGATTCTCAGGAGTCAAGCCATGATGTGGTCCTAGCCATACATAATGTTCAGTTGAACCTACGAACAGTCTGGGATCTATGATGGCTAGGCTTCTGGCTAGTGTGAAGGTAAATACGTATTTAGCAGGAACTGTGCTGTGGGGTTTGCCGGTTGCCAGAGCTGGAAGTATCAGGTGTGATACTGGGGTAGGAGCGAGCAGTGGCGGCTGCTGATGCTTCCAGTCAGGCCTGTGACCACAGGGGACACCACGAACCCCACAGAGTGCATACTGCTAAGCTAGGTGTGTAGCTTTGAGCTGCCTAGACTGGTCCCTGACTCTTGGTCTTGGTGAGCCTTCTGCTTTAGTTTCCAGAGTAGCCAGGATGAGTGCCACAGTGCCTGGTCATAGGTGTGTGGGCGTGGTGTCTGTGCCCACGTGTGTATACAGGCATGCTCCCCTGTATGTGTGCGTATGTGGAGGCCACAGGAGGATGTCAGTTTTCCCTCTGCCAGTCCCCATCTTACTTTTTGAGACCATCTCTCACTAGACCTGAAGCATGCGGTTTTGGCGAGGTCAGCTGGCTACTTGTCTCCACCCCACCTCCATGCTGGGAATACAATCGCAGGTAGCCATGGCTGGTTTTTATGTGAGTGTTAGGGGTCTGAATTCTGGTCCTCTTACTCACAGAGCGAGCTCTGTCCATTATCCACTCACCCCTGCAAAGCTAACCCACTCACAGTGGGTTCATCGGGTTCTAACCCTGCCACAAGTCAGAGGCATTCTTTATACAATTTCCCCAGAGTTTTAGAAATGTTGGAAATTACCTAGAAAGCTCACATTATTAACTTCCAGAATGCTTCAGGACAGTCCCTAGCTTCTCTGGAGGAAGTGTGAAAATGCCCAGGGCCACATTCAAGCCCTAGGGCCTGAAAGCAAAACAAAAACAAGAGGCCTGGGCTGGTGAGATGGCTCAGCAGGTAAGAGCACCTGACTGCTCTTCCGAAGGTGATAAGTTCAAATCCCAGCATCCACATGGTGGCTCACAACCATCCGTAATGAGATCTGGCGCCCTCTTCTGGAGTGTCTGAAGACAGCTACAGTGTACTTACATAAATAAAATAAAATAAATCTTTAAAAAAAAAAAACAAGAGGCCTGGTGAAAAGAGAAAGGGAGCTAGGAGAAAGAGGGTAAGACCCCAGGAGGGACTGCCGAGGCACTGCACGGTGACAGCCACCTTCAGGCGCAATGCTGCCATGAAATCGGGAAACATACGGAGGTCTGGCAAACGTGCCGGAGTCTCCATTAGCCTGCAACATCCAATAAATCTCTTTAGAAGACTCTTTAGAAGAGTCGCCCAGGGCTGGTGAGATGGCTCAGCGGGTAAGAGCACCCGACTGCTCTTCCGAAGGTGATAAGTTCAAATCCCAGCATCCACATGGTGGCTCACAACCATCTGTAACGAGATCTGGCTCCCTCTTCTGGAGTGTCTGAAGACAGCTACAGTGTACTTACATATAATAAATAAAATAAATCAAGAAGAGTCGCCCATCAGCCAGGGCAGACCACTGAAGACACCTTCCCTCGGGGCCAAGCTTACCCATCGCTCACCGTTTGTAAACTGAATGTTTGTGTGGTGGTTTGAATGAGGAAACTGCCCCACCCCCCCCCACCCCCAGCTCAGGTATCTGAACATTTGGTTCCCAGTTGGTGGCACTCTCTGGGAGGAGTTATGGAACCTCTGAGAGACGAAGCCTTGTTTGAGGAAGTACTTCACTTTGGACAGACTTCCTGTTCGTCACTCTTTCTGCTTCGCTCTTAGGGTTTACAATAGGAATTCCCAGTTTCCTGTTCCTGCTGCCGTGCCTTCTGCTTCCTACTAGACCCAAACCAGCACGTCCCCTTTCTAAATAGCCTTGGTCCTGGTGTTCTATCATCACAGTAGAAAAATAACGGTCGCAGAGGTTGGTAGCAGAGATTGGATGCTGCTCTGAAGAACTTAACTACGATTTTTTTTTTTTGAGAAATGTGGGAGACTTTGGAATTTAGGACTAGAAAAGCAGTTGGATGTGGTTAGAGCCTAATAAGCTATTCTAGTAGGAGCCTGGAAGACAGCGGTGGGTGCTGAGAGCCACGCCGACTACAGAGGTCCAGCCCGAGAGGCTTCGGAGGAAAGCAAGTGCAGTAACCACATCGGTCTTACAGGCCGATCCTGTATTATCTTGGCAAATGTCCGAGTCCTGAGAACTTCCCTGAGGCTAAATTTTAAAAGTAATGACCTAATTTCTTCGATGAACGAAATGCCAAGACTAGATGTCTGCTCAGTCTGTGGCCTAGGCATTACTGATAGTCCTAGGCAGGTCTGCAACGAAAGAGAGCAAGTGGGGCAGAAAGAAATACAAAGTGTGCGGTTTAGAGAGAAAGGAGCACCGGGAAGCTTAATGTTCAAGACAGGGCAGCGCTGGAAGGGGTTGCTAAGGAGACTGGTGCCATAAAGAGAGGCTTTGCTGCACTGGAATAAGGAAAAGGGCACCCTCAGGGCAAGACCCCACCCAGCTAAATTCCCAACTTGTGAAGAGAGCTGAAAGAATTGTGTGTGTGTGTGTGTGTGTGTGTGTGTGTGTGTGTGTGTGTTGTTTGTTTGTTTGTTTTGGCTCCTAGAAAGCCACTGCTAAACTAGGCATTGGTTGTGCTTGCCTTTAAGCCCAGCACTCAGAAGGCAGAGGCAGATATGAGTTCAAGGCCAGCCTGGTTTCTACAGCATTTCAGAACAGTGAGGGCTACACAAAGAAACCCTGTCTCAAAAAAAACCAAACCAAACAAAAAAAACCCCAAAAAACAATAACAACAAAAAGTGTTGCCTATGAGTGGATCTCCGAGGTCAAGGTCAGCCTGGTTTCTACAAAGTGTGTTACACAACAGCCAGGGCTACACAGAGAAACTCTACTCTGTCTCAAACACACACACACATACACACACACACACACACACACTCACACATGCTTAAACAGGAGGCATCAGGGCCCATTCCAAGCTGGTAGCCTAACTTGGCAGTGCCATCTCGTGCCACTGACTTTAGAGACACAAAGAAGGCAAGAACAAACAATTCGTGGATTCTTCCTCCATTGTATCAAAGAGCGGCTGACACCTGGCCCTTATGACAGGGGAAGAAGCCCTACATGGCTGCCCTAAGAAGACAAGCTTCAGAGGTCATTACATGGAGCTGTGAAAACGAAGCCTGGGTTGTAACGGAAACCCCAAGATGGTGGAGATGTCAAGAGCTACACCCAGGAAGTGAAACCAGCCTAAGGGGGAGCAGCACGCTGCAGAGCAGGGCTGGAGGGTGGCACCTAAAGCCCCTATGCTCTCTGAGACTGGACATCGAGCTATAGGACTTGGAGTTCACCCTGCTGGGTTTCGCTTTGGCCCAGTGTTTCTTCACTGTGCCCTTTTGGATAGAGATGCATATTCCGTGCCATTATATGTTGGAATTATATAATTTGATTTTTGTTTTTTTTCAGGGGTTACACTTAAGAGATAACCTTGAGTCTCAGAAGAGACTTTGAACTTTAAAACAGCAAAGAGACTCAGGGGCGATGGAGACTTTTGAAGTGGGGCTGAATGCATTTCGTACTAGGATAAGGCATGAGTCTCTGGGGTCATGGAGTAGGATGTGGTGGTCTGAGTGAGAACTGTCCCGCATATGCCTGGGCATTTGAACTGTGGCCCCCAGCTGGTGGCACTGTTTCGGGGAGACTGTGGAACCACTAGGGGTCTTGTTCTACTTCCTGTTTGTTCCCCCCCCTCCTTGTTTTGCGCTTGATAATTATGAACGATGAAGCTACTGGCTTATGCATTTGCTACCCTATGCTTCTCACTGTTATTCTGGGGTGTGTGTTCCACTTGAAATGTTTTTCTGTGAGCAGTGTGCGGTGCTGCACCACGGCATCTCTCTCCTGATGTTTGATGAGGAAAACCTCGTCTGATTTTTTGATGGTGGTTCTGGGGATTGAACCCAGATCCTTGTTCGTGCTAACTACACTTGAGCCTACAATCCCGACCTCATCTCATGCTGTTTTGTTCACTATGACCTGGAAGCAACAGAATATACACCATATGTGTAGGAGGTGATGGTCCCGAGTCTATGATGTTCACACAGCGACAAAACTGCCTAAACACATTCCCAATAAGGTATTCCTGGTGTTAAGCTTTCAGAAATGTAATAATAAATACAAGGTAAGAGAGGCTAGAGAGATGCCTGGGCAGTTAGAGCACTTGCTGCTCTTGCAGAGGACCTGGGTTCAGTGCCCAGCACCCACATGGCAGCTCACAAACATTTGTAACTCCAGTTCCATGAAATCTAATCCTCTCTTCTGCCTTCTGAGGGTACAGGTGTGAGTATGGCACACACACACACACACACACACACACACACACACACACACACATTAATACACGTTTAAAAAATAAATGCAAGGTTGGATGCAAACTTCAAGCCAGTACAAAGAAAGGAGGGAGGGAGGGAGGGAGGGAGGGAGTATTTCAACAGGCAGATGAGTCGGTCTGAGCTAAGCACGGCCAGGCTTTGGAATACATAGTTGAAAGAGAAGCACACTGACAGACAGGATCAGAGAGGTGGCCCTGAGGTGGAGGTACAAAATGAGTGCGAGATGAACAGGGCAGGTCTTGCTGTCTCTGCGGAGCTGAGCCAGAATCAGAGACAGGCTCCATCCTTCATCATCAGCCCAAATATCCTAAGCCAGAGAGCTGACCCAAATGGGGTGTGCCAGCCACACGGTAAAGAAGCCCCCCACTTCTCTGCTGAACTGGACGGATTTTCACCCCTCCCTCAACTCTTAGACTTAACAGAAACTATCTCATCACCCCACGCCTCAGCTCTTCTCGAATACCCAAGAACGGCAACTGCTTTCAAGTTTTTCACTTGAGGTGGGGCATGGCTTAGCCACGGTGTCAGCATGCCCTAAGCATAATGCATCGCACAGCTGGCAAGTTCTTCCTGCCTGGAAGTTGCTCAGCTCCTTCCCTCCCCCTTCTTCTCTTCCTATCCCACTCTCACTTAGACAGTGCCTACAAGCCCGGTGAACAGACACCCCTCTCAGTATGAACATCAGACTTGCAGGCCCCATCCTCAGATGGTGAGATGGTCAGCCCGCTTCCAGTGGCTCTAGAACATTCCGCTCAGCTTGAGGTTCCCAACAGGCTCCCAGCAGTCCCCAGAGGGCCAGCCTATTTCTTCACGGCTGACTCTTCCCTACGTGAACTGCTGTAGGCAGTAGGTGGGAGGGCCCACGGTTAGGAAGCTGGAGTGACCATGTGGCAGTGCGTGTGCAGAGGATGCAAGCATTTGCTCTGTCCTCAAAGATCCTCCAGGAACTAATGAGCAATTACGCCCTGCTCTGAGAGCAGCCCCTCTCTAAAAGGCTCCTCAGGGCCTGCTTTTTGTTCCAGCCATGAAGCTTGCTCAAGGTTCCCTGCTAATTCTTCTCACTGCAGCCGGCCTTATTATCGATGCTGCATTTTGGCACAGGCAGGGACATTTCTTTTACGGACAGTACTTAAGAACTCTCAGAAAGCAATTTTCCATGTCCAGGAATGTCTGGGGAAATATGGCACAAGAACACGGGACCTGCCCTAGCCATCTGCACACTCAGAATGTCCCTTTTATCGTAAGTGCATGGACACAGGCCTTCATGCCCAGACACAGCTTTCAAAGCCCCACCAACATTCTCCTCCCTGATGCTTACAATGGCATGGACTTTCCCCTTTGCTGCTGTAGCCCCATACTAGCAACCAGGTTGGCAGAGTGTTTACAGCTCAGGCCATTTCCCTAGGTGTGTTGTCAGGTGCTAGTAGAAACCCCCTCACATACCCCACCCCTGCCCTGCCCACTCCCCACCTCTTGTTCAGGCGGTCCTGATATTGTTTCACCTCCCCACTGCGTGGGTGGCCGCTCTCTACCAGGTTGTTGGCGGCAAGGTTCACACCATCAATCTGTGCCATCAAGGTCTTCATCTCCTGGTCCAGGATGTCAAACCTGAGATGAACAGAGAACAGCAGCAGTGAGCGGCCGGCAGGTCCTCTGGCGTCCCCTGTTTCCCACTCTCCAGATGTGCAGTTCTGGCTTCCTCCGTCTACATCCTGAATGCTTTGTCTCCAGGCGGGAAGAAAGGAGGCAGATATGCTGGTATACACTGATTTTTAGTTCAATGGATTCAATTTTATGCCTTAGTATTTCTGAGCCAAGTTAGGAGACAGTTCCTTACCATACAGCCAACTGCTCCACAGAAACGTGGGGAGCAGTGCGGGCTGTAAAGGGCTTATAGTGTTGGGGTTGCAAAGGAGACAGTCACCCCAAGGGCTATCTGCCATACCTGCATTGTCTTGGTTGCTATTCTACCCTGGTTCTGCTACCAAGAAATGCTGCCCCAAAGGCTCCCGTTCCTAGTCAGAAGTTCTGTTCCTGAGAAGGGTAAGTAGAGACGCTGAGGAAAGAAGACCAACTTTCCCTGATAAGAGTTCAGCACCCTCCAGCACAGCGGTTCTCAACCTGAGGGTCACAACCCCTTTGGGAGGGATGTCAAATGACCCTTTCACAGAGGTTACCTAAGACCATCTGAAAACACAGATAATTACATTACAATTCCTCACAGTAGCAAAATTATGAAGCAGTAAAAAAATAATTTTATGTTTGGGATCGCTCCAACACGTTAACTGGATTCAAGGGTCACAGTGTCAAGAAGGTTGAGAACCATTGTTCTAACATCAGTGTAGGACCACCTTGGTGCTATTTCAGGGAACAGCTCCTCCTGCTCCATGAGGCTTGGACTCATGCTGAGACGATACCAAGACTGAATACCTCACCCCCTCCACAGCTGGAACACGCCCCCTCTACATCACCTCACCACTCGTCCTTCTTGGACCCTTCCATAGCCTGAGTACCCCGTTCACCTACAGTCTGAGCTTGTCCCCTAGCCACAGCTGAAGCACCCCTCCATCCAGTGCCTTAGCACCACCCTCCTCAGGCTGAGCATGCCACCCCTCCCCAGCATGAACATGCCCCCAGACCACATCCAGGGTGCTATGGACTCAGAATGCCAGAAGTCAGAGTGGCCTTGGAAACCTGCGGTTTATAAACTGGTCTCTGTGGCTCCTTGTGGTTCTCTGGTTTAGGGTCTAGCACAGAGAGTTAGAGGTGACGGAACCCCAGCCTCTCAGCCACATGTCCACAGCACCTCTACTCTTCCTGCATTCCAATGCTCAGAATTCATCTGGGCAAAGACTCCTGTCGCTGGGAAGTAATTAAATAATACATTTTTTAAAATCCCCGGGCCAGGCGTGGTGGCACACGCCTTTTATCCCAGCACTCGGGAGGCAGAGGCAGGCGGATTTCTGAGTTCAAGGCCAGCCTGGTCTACAAAGTGAGTTCCAGGACAGCCAGGGCTATACAGAGAAACCCTGTCTCAAAAACAAACAAACAAATAAACAAACAAACAATCCTCTTTGTCTCCAGAACCATGAAGTGCCAGTGGGTGAAGAATCGGAGGCCCCGGAGTCAGACCAGAACTCAACTCCTGATGCCTGCAGCACTACGTAACAGAGGCGGGTCTAGCGGTGGGAGGTGACCCTCAGCCCTCGGGTGGGAGATGAGCAAGGCTGAGTTGTCTGACCTGTGCTGCACCACCTCCAGATCCTCCAGCGTGTTTGGGATATCCATCTGGTCCAGCCATTTCCCCTTCTCCGTCATCCACAGCTCACAGGCATCTGACTCCCCAAACACGGTGTACAAGTCCAGGGCTTCCTGCAGCTTGTGGCCACGCAGTTCTGCCTGGGTCAGCACCTGCTGGTAGAGCTTCCTGAGTGCCTGGAGTCGGTTTGTCACATCTGGGGAATCTCGAAACTCCTCGGGGAAGCCCTGGGCTTGGTGCTCCAAATGCTCCATCACCCCCCGGCTCTCCTCCAGCTCCTCCAGGAAGTCCTTGTGCTTCTTTCCCAGGGCCCTCGTGGCTCCTTCGTCCTGCCCTACATCTTCACCAGAGAGCAGCCGGTGAGCGTCTTGCAGCCAAGCCTTCAGGTCGTCTGCATCGCCCTGGAACTGGAAGAAGTTTTCCGCATCCTGCAGGTCTTTCTTGCGGAAGGCGGCCAGCTCTTTCAGGCGGTCCCACTGGTCCGATACTTCTTTGACGCGGGTCTCGATCTGTGGGTGTCCAAACTGCTTTTGTGCGACCATGTCGTCGGCCTCCCGGAAGATCTGTTTCAGATGGGCGTCCAGCCCACGCAGCTCATCCTCAAAGGCCTTGTGCTTGCGCTGTAAGATGAGCACGCTGGTCAGGTCCTTGCCATAGTCCAGGGAGGAGTAGATCTGCTCCTTCTCCTTGATCCAGCTTTCGGCCTCGTCCATCTCCCAGAAGAACTTCCAGAGTCGTTTAGACTGTTCCAGCTGAGCCTTCCGTCCGGCTGCCATGTTGCTCAGCTCACTGAAGCACTGCTCTAGGTGGCTGACACGGTCCTGGATGACCTGGGGGTCACAAGGCTGATACCCTGGAGCAATAGGAAGAGGAAGACAAAGAAGGGGTTTATTTATAGGCGAATTTCAGGTCAGGGCCACACAATGCCAAAGCTTCCATTTTTCACAGTCTTGGGGACCTTGTGTGTGGTAGGCCAATGCTCGACCACTGAGCTATGTCTCTAGCCCTTCAAGGTCCTGTGGGACTGGAGCTATGGATTCTCAGTTACTCAAAGGACAGCACGGATTCTTTATAACTGGCTCCCACCACACTTCAGAAATGAGGGAGATTGAAAGTTGAGTCAGTTCTTGTAGAAATGCGTTAACGTGACATGAGATTTTTTAAAAGCTCCGTTACAGATTTCCAGGAAGTAATGAGCTCTCTGATTTAAGACAAGGGACTAGAAACACAAACAAGTCTCAATAGCAAAAAGAACAGACGACAGATGGCATCTTATGATGTCACTCTGGTTACGGGCCGCCGAACCAGCCCACCCTCGGGAGAGCGAGGTTACCTCTCAAGTTTTGCGCACAGTCACCTGAGGGAAGAGGCAGAATTCTCAAGATGGTTCCAGATTTACCCAAGGTGGACAAGGGCCCAGAGGATGGGGTCCATCATCAAAGGCCTCAACGGAGCGAGCGAGCACCCTCTGCCTCACCTTTCCCCTCAGTGAACTGCAGGGTGGCCGCCGTGATGGCCTTCACTTTGTCCCCTTGGATGGCAATGTCGGCCTCCATTAGCTTGTGCTTCTGCAGCAGGTCTTCAACCTCTAACAAGTGCTTCCCAAATTCAGCAGCCAAGATGTGAGCCTGTCAAGGGACCAGGACAAATGAAGAGGAAGGCCACCTCCTTAGGGTGTGTGCCTGCATCCTAGCCAGGGAGATGCGGATACAGCAGGGACGTGGCTGCTGCTTGGGATGAGAGACGCTACAGAGTAGGACTTCCTACAAAAGGATGCCCTCTGGAACCTTCCATGAGTGTCCTACAAAGTTTCAAACTTCACACTCATCTGCATCACTCCCTTCAAGGTCTGGAGCCTGGGCATGTTTATTTTTAGAAAGCTTGTGGTCAATTTCACGCTTATTTTCCACCCAACACCTCCTGCATCAGAGGGAGAGAATCCAGACTTCTCTGGTTTCCCATGTAGAGTAGGTCTAGATTCTAACCAGAATCAAAGCCCAATTACTCGGAGCCTGATCCTGTGGGCTTCTCATTACCGTCTATCTCTTTCTAATTCCTCTAGGTTGATGCTTGTATAACCACTAACCCAAGATCCCTGGGTCATTGGGAATATTGTAAACATGGGCTAGTGACATTTTTGTCCTTTCTCCACTGTGATTTAGAGACGTGACTGGAGGCAGGTATTTAAGGACGCACATGCTGACTACAGAATGGGGTGTGGGGTGGGCAGCCTAGGCGCCCACCTTGATCTCATCCATCCAGTCAATACTGTGCAGCATGTCCTGGAAGAGCTTCTGCAGTGCCAGGGTGGCCTCCAGCCTCTGTCGCCGGGATCGCAGCAGCTCCTGCAGGTAACTCCACAGACGAAGGATATTGTCTTTCCGGGCAATGATACGCTTCTGGTCATGGTAATTCTCCTTCTCCAGCTCCTGGGCCAGGTCCTCCAGCGCCTTTACCCGCTCCTCATAGGCAGCTGTGTCAGTCTCAATGGCTTCGTGCTTCTTCTTGGCGGCCTCCACAGCTGCCAGGTCATACCCAAAGTTATCCTGCCCCCAAGGAGGTAAAAATAACAACAAATGAGAAACAGCAGCTCAGTCAGACTCCGCTGGCTGGGAAGTGGTGGGCCCCTCAAGCAGAGCTGTCACATGGGAAAAGCACATTTCTACTCAGGAGTTATCTCTGCTGCCTGTCTGATCAGAGTGGAGTTTCTGAATGTCTCCCAAGTAGCTCTAAACGCCCCCAATTACTCTCTGCACCACACATGCAGGTGAGGCTGTGTGTCATTACAGTGGCCTGCTGGGTCTTCCCATCCTGCCTTGAGAGGGAGGATCTGTCCATTTCTGGGCAGGAGAGGCTGCCTACACCAGGAGAACACACCGCTGCAAACAGATGGTTTACCCACACACTATCTGGGGCACACGTACACTCTCCAATGCTCTTAGAGCACTCAATATCCCCTTAACAGACAGAATTTAATTTGATTCTAAGCTCTAAGTGGGAGGGAACAGATGCTTGGATGGAGATCAGCCCTGGGGTTCACTGTTAGCCAGTGAAATATGTCCCAGGCTTGGAGGCTAAGAAACCAAAAGGGGTTACCTCTGCTGTCCCCCCCGGCTGCCTGTCTTATCAGGGCAGAGTTTCTGAATGGCTCACAAGTACCTCTGATTTAACCCTGTTTCCAGAGAAGAACCATAACGTCAACTCTGACTCTTGGATCTATCGATGCTGCAGCCAACACAAGATACTTTGGGAGCCCTATTCTAGCATGTGAGACTCTGTTCTAAAAGGGAGAATTAATATGGTCTGGGAGTGTAACTCTGTGGTGGAGCACTTGTTCTGTGTGTTTCAAGGTCCAGGGTTGGACCTCCAATGAGAGCGAGAGATAGACAGAGAGGCAGAGAGAGGCTTAGGTCCTAAGGGTTTCTCTTCAGATGTAGGTTTGATCCGGCCGAGCACCTCAAGGCTGAGAAGAGGTTTATTTAGCTGCTGCCAAGACTGGCTGGGGCTCCGATTCCATCATGAGCAGTGCGCGCCCCCTCTCCTGCCACACTGTGCCCCCTTACCTGGGTCACCAGGCGCTGGTTTTCATTGAGCCACGTCTCTCTCATGGCAGCCTTCCGGTCGAAGCGCCGCGCCAGCTGCTCCAGCTTCTCCTGCCGAATGAGCTCGCTCCTCAGAGCCAGCTCCCTTTGGTACTCTGCTTCCTCCAGGCTCTCCCAGGCCTGCACGAGGCAGAGAATTTTGGGGGTACAGGAAGAATATGTGGTCTTGGGGTTGTCTCTCTTTCACCTGACACTGGATGTATGAATCCAGAGAATCCTGCCACTACGGGGTAAGGCGGTGGCAGATTCAAGTTTAGTAACAGTCCTTTGATTTTTGTCTGGGCCAGACCAGTCAAAGACTTCCCAGTTCTACTTCCCTAAGCCTGCCTCAGACACTGGCTTAATAATATAATGGTTTACACCTCTGTAGGTGCTCAGCAAATCCTTGGCGACTAAATAGCCACCTCCATTCTATTAGAGCTTCCAGATGGTGCTAAGTCTCCAAACCTCTGAAACACCACACAGCATTCCCTTCTGTCATAAGTAATTAACGTTCTAGACTCAAAGACAAACTCAAGGTTTGGTAGAGGACAGGCTACCAAAAACAGCCCCAAAGAATGACTCTGGGTGCCTAAAGAGATTCAGGGGGTAGAGTCTGACCTCTTTAGAGTATTCAGATGACTCCCCCAAATATTCAGCATGCAATCAATGCCAAATAAAGTGACCAGGTCTGTCCCCACTCAGTGGCCACCCCTTATCTCTTCCTCAGCTCAGATGGACAATTGAAACGGCCACAGTACCCTGTTGATGTCAGACACCAGCTTCCCATCGTGGGGCGTGTACACCTTCTGATTGTTGGCTCTCATCCGGGATTGGATAGTGAATAGGAGGACTTCCAGATTCCCCTTCTCCTGAAACCTGTGGGGAATATAATTTGGGATACTTGTATTGAGGTCTTCACAGACAAAGTGTTGCTGAAGTCAACATGGAAACCCTGACCCTTTAAAGACAAGGAAAAAAAGACAAGATAGGTCTACTTTCCTGCTAAGACGTCTAACACTCACTGGCAGGGATTGGGTAAGACTGCATTTTTTTTTAAAGATTTATTTTATTTATTATAGGTAAGTACACTGTAGCTGTCTTCAGACACTCCAGAAGAGGGAGCCAGATCGGATGGTTGTGAGCCACCATGTGGTTGCTGGGATTTGAACTTATCACCTTCGGAAGAGCAGTCGGGTGCTCTTACCTGCTGAGCCATCTCACCAGCCCTGACTCTGCATTTTTTAAAAATATATTTTTAAAGGTTTATTTATTTATATGAGTACCCTGTAGCTGTCACCAGACACACTAGAAGAGGGCATTGGAACCCATTACTGATGGTTGTGAGCCACAATGTGGTTGCTGGGAATTGAACTCAGGACCTCTGGAAGAGCAGTCAGTGCTCTTAACCACTGAGCCATCTCTCCAGCCCAAGAATCTGCATCTTTACAACTCAATTCAGAGAAAATGCAATGGCTATCAGAGCATTCGTTTGCTTCTGAAGGGATTCACTAACCAAATATTCTGGTAACTCTAAAAAATACCAAGTTTTACCAACCCACACAAAGAAAATCATCTCTGGTCTACAAAGGAAGGCTTGTCAGACAAATTGATTTTAGTTGATAAAACCTTAGAAGCAGCCGTATCTACACAGAACATACTGCAAGGAAAGCAACTTCTGCCCAAGTCTCAATTAGCTGGTTCTTCAAGTCCTATAGACCAGATGTGCTCAAGGGCCAGAAAGGGTAGAAAGGTAATGTTACCTTTACATTTCTTCATGCACCAAGAGTCTACCCTCTTCTATCCCTGAGCACAGCATTGAGGAATCAGCTGTGCGCCTAGCCTAACATACCTCAGTGCTCCTACTTACTCCAGGACCCTTATGCCCCAAAACTCTATTAGTACAGCCAAGCGGTAACACCTTTGTATACCTGAGCTTGATGTTATCAGTTTTGAATTTAGGATTTTAGAAGTGGGTTAGTGTCAGACCGGAAACCTGATCCAGGGTTACAGAACATCCTGGGCTAGGTGTCTCATTTTTCCCTGTTTGAGAGACTTGAATAGAGACTGAGAGAGACGAGTGGGGTAGGAAGAAACAGAGGGCATCACTGATGAACCAGAAGCTTCTTTTCAGAGGCAGACAGCTAATAGCAGAAAGCCCGGAACTCCTGACTGTATATGCATGTGCATATATTTACGTGTGTGCATATTTGTGAATGCATACATATGTATGCCTGCATTCCTATGTGTACCCATACGTGTGCATGTGCTCATATATATGTGTTACATAGTTGTGAGTATTTGTATGTGCATTCCTGAGTGACTGTATCTGCATGTGCCTGTATGAATGTGTGCAGTTGTATATGTATGTGCTTATGTTCGTTATACATGTATGCACAAGTGTGTGCATGGTTCCACATGCACATGTGCGGTAGGGTGGGGCAGAGCTCCTGAGAAGCAGGCTTACTGCTTTGCTGATGAGCAGCGACAGATGGGATGGAGAAAGATGGATATACTTGATGATCGCAAGGCCCCATGCAGGGCACTCAGGTCGATAATACAGAGGCTGTGCCTTGAGAAGAAAGGGGACAGACTCACTGAGATGGCTCCCCAGTTGGCCTTGGGAGCCTAGAAAAGCATTTTCTTTCTCTATAAGCAAAAGTTACTCATCAGTGTCAGTAAGCTGGATGACATGGAAGTGGGGTGGCCAAGCAGAACATGAAGCAGGTGACAGATGTCCTGCTATAGCACTCAAGGCTGTGCCTTATAGATATACTTCGTAGGACACAACCCTCAGCTCTTGATGTTTTCAGCCCCCAAGGACTGACCACGCCCCTCAGTGCCAGGGCCTTACTTGGGTGGCTTCTCCACAGTACGGTAGGTACTGAAGGCCTGTAGCTGCTGCTGGACGCCACTCAACGAGTTGGCAAACTTGCGGCTGTTCAGGACACTAATGGTTTGTTCAATCCAGGTGAGCAGGTCTGAGGCTAGCCCACTGTACTTTTCAATCATCTTTTCGGTCTCGATGGCGTGGTCGATGACCTAGGGAATCATCTCATCAGAAGGGAAATGTTACCAACGATGCTACCGATGAGACCTACCATCAGTGTGAACCACACTGGGGCTGCTGCATCTCTCTCAAGCCCTGTAGTGTTCTAGATTGGGCTTGTTCCCTGACACCCCACATTGCTAAAGGAATGGAGGAGAGGTGGGTACGGCCCTCTCCTGCACTGACCAGTGATGAGGTTCAGTGGTAGCGTCCCCTTCCTTCAATCCTATAGATCGTTAAGTTTGCAGAGCCCTAGAGGGGCTGGTGCTATATCTCAAACTTTATTAGGAGTCAAGGGTATCCAGGCAGCTTTTTGGGAAACACGAGCAGGCACACAGAGATAGACGGAAACTTGTCTACTCTTGAGGAGCAGCCGGGGAAATAAATCAGGCATGGCAGTCTGCACAGAGGGACGTGCTCTTGGTATACTATGGGAGCCTTTGGGGTCTGATGCCATGATCAACAAAACAAATTAAGAGCCTCTGGTGCTTGGGGGTGGGAGTTGTGTTTGGGAGATACACAGGTCCCCAGACATAGGCTGAGATGCGGGGCTGGAGCCCATCAGGACAGACACTGAGATTCTTTGGAATCAGCGCGAGCGTTTTCCAGGGAACTTTGGAGGAAGTGAGGAGCAGCCTGTATCTGGAGACATGTGTACCTCCCAAACACACCAAACTGCAGCTGGGGGCCCAACCCCAAATCTTTTAGGATGGACAGGGGGCTCCCACTGAAGGCCTAGGGCAGACAGACGGAGAGTACTGGTGTGCCGACCACACAGCTCGGTACCTTGCCGACTCGCTTGCCCTCTACCGCCAGCACCTTCATCTTGGAGAAGTAGTGATAAAACGCCACCACGTAGGTGATGATGGATTTCTCATCGGGGTTTTCTGTGAAGACATCTGGAAGAGGGAGAAGGGACATTCTGAGCACGCAAACTGGAGCTCGGGAAAGTCATATTTCAAGCCCCACTTCCTGGGTCATGAAGTTCAACCGTGTGTGCATCAAATGACAACTTCTAACGGCATGAAATGAAGACGTAGTTAGGTGCAGTAGCAGAGGCTGCACGGTCAAGAGTTCAAGGACAGCTTCAGCTACATAGCAAGGAGACAGAACTGTGTGGAGGCCTCTGATTTCAGGCAGTGCCGGGATCCACATTAGGACAATAGTCTACAAACACGGAATGAAGGCGAGCCAAAACCTCATGGCAACCCTCCCCATAAGCCAGGTGTCTGCTGAAAACCTACCATCACTGAGGAACAGAGCCGGGCCCTGGCCTAACCCCAACATCTCTGCACCCGTAGCTTGCCAGGCACCTGGACCAGCCCGGAAAGGAGTCCACCTGACTGCTCCAGAATGGTAAAGTGGGTGTGGCTCACCTTCGGGGTCAAGGAGTGGGATGATGCCCAGTTGGCGCTCGGCCACATCAAAAGCATGCTCCAGGTTATGCCGGGCATTGGAGTCCTTCAGCTTGTCGAAGTCGATGAGGTCAGGCCTGGGGACAAGAACTGAGCTGTTAAGACGGAGTGGCCATTGGGGTCCCAGGTACAGGACAGCTGCAGTGTGATGCGAGGATGCTAGACACATGTAGGGAGTTGGGAAGGTGAGAGAAAAGAGACAGAGGGGCAAGAGGCAGGGGAGCTGCGAGCACTAGCTTGGGAGAAGGCAGCAGTATGACCGGAAGTTGAGGAAAGCCGGAGGGCCAAGGGTAAAGGGAGAATCAGCAGAGACAACATTTTCCTTGCCCTCTGGATAAGTGCAAGGTCTCAAATCTTCCCCAGCACCAGGGATCCCCTTACCGGTGTTTGTGTATTAGGGCATTGAAGGCCAGGCCATCCTTCCAGCTGGAGGTGAAGTTGGTTACGTTGACATGGGGGTAGCTGCATTAAGAGAAACATTAAGACTAAGAAATGAATTCTTTTGAGATCGCAAATGAGCGTTTGGGCTGAAGTTCCATATGCTAGGAGAGGAACCGACCCGTCCCACCTTGAGCTGCTTTAACATAAGAGCGCACACAGATAAGCCACACAAAGATATTCCCATAAGCTGTGGGGCTCATAACTCAGCAGGTTCCAGAGTTCGACCACAGTGACTTTGGTAAGGAATCTTGAGTTTCAGGCCTAAGAATCAGGTCAGGACAGACTTGCATAAACTGTACCAGACCTGCTATAGTTTTGGGGGACTGGTGTGTCTAATGTCCCTTGGAGGTAGCAGCCTCTAGGGCGGTGGTCCTCAACCTGTGGGTCATGACTCTTTCACAGGGGTTGCATATCAGAGTTTTTGCATATCAGACATTTACACTGATTCACAACAGTAGCAAAATTACAGTCATAAAGTAGCAGCGATGGAAATAATTTTATGGTCGGGGACCACCACCACGTGACTAATTGTATATAAGGGTCACAGCATTAGGATTGTTAAGAATCACTGTCCTAGGGGAAAGCCAGGAGCCAATGGGAAACAGGGTGACTGATGTCAGGTTTCCAGGGTACACATACCCTGCTGTCTTCATCTGACACCACAGGAGCAGCGCATCCTTGGCTGAACGTGTCTCCCGACCTTCTTGAGTTTGGACAACAATATCCTGAATCTGGGAGTGGCGAAGAAAGATAAGAGCAGATCTGAATCTGGTTCTATGCTTTCCTGCTTTCTTATGGGGTGGGGGTGGGGGGTCTCTCCCTGTGTCCTCCGAATATCTGCAGCACTCATCCCTACAGCACCCCCACACCCCTTATAAGGTCTTGGGTCCCAGTTGTCTACTTCTCTGCCTCAGTCAACCAGAACGGCATAGAGATAGCACCCTGTATCAGAGGGAATGACTTCAATCAGATACCTCTGTAGGAGTCTGAGACCCAACAATATGATACCCTGACAGCTTCCTCCGACGGTACACTGCTTCGGACGGTACACCGCTTCTGACGGTACACCGCTTCATAGGGTGGAACAACACGAATGTTGGCTGGTGCTGCTAACTTGATTGTACTGAGCTATGGCTATCAGACTAGGAAAGCACACGCCTGGATATGTCTGTGAGGGTATGTCCAAATGTGCTTAACTATGGGAAGAAGACGCAACTTCAATGTGGACGGTATTGCTTCCTAAGGTTGAGGGGAAGGGTGAAGGAGAGAGCTTTGAATCTCAGACGAGAAAATGGTTTCTGGTTTAAAAAGTATAAGGGGAAATTTTTCTGCACAATTTTTGCAATTTCTGAATCAGATTATTTCATACGGTAAGAAGTTACACACATGGAGGGTGAGGGGACAAAAAGCAGGTTCTGCAGCAGACTGTTACCTAGCTACAAGTCAGCTTCTATTTTTGCCCTCAAGACTAGCCGGGCATCTGTCCTGAACATGAGCACTTTGGGATGGCACAGAATGTAGGTCCGCCCTCCCGAGAACACCATTCCCCAGGGTGGGCTTCTAGCCTCCCTGGATGTACATGGACAAGCACACTCTGGTCACCATGTTGTAAGAGCGTCAGCTCCCGACCAGCTCAGGGAGGTCCCCCCAGTTTCTTGCACCCACAGGACTCACCTGGAATCGGAGGATGATGGTCCAGATGAGGCCCAGGACCAGGCGGTGGTTACCGTCCACAATGTCGTGGGAGCCCATGTTTTCCAGGTGCACGCGCTGTTCCTTGAGGAACTGCAGGGCTTTGTCCACGTTCTCCAGGCAGTGGATGCGCATCTTGCCCTTGGTCGGCCTTGGCTAAGGGACAGCATGGCCTCATGGGCATAAAGGGACTTCGCAGTCACACCAGAGGTGGCTGCAACCTGTACCCACCGATGCCATCAGCTCTACCCTCCAACCTTCAGCTTCCACAGTCACTCCTGACACCTTTCTTCTTTTTTTTACACTTAATTTATTTTCAATTTTATGTTTATGGGTGTGTTGCCTGCATACACGTCAGAGCACTATATGCATGCAGTGGCCACAGAGGCTGGAAAAGGACATTAGATCTCCTGGAACTGGTGCTATAGGCTGCCATATGGGCACTGGGAATTGGATCCAGGTCCTCTCAAAGAGTAGACAGCGCATAACTGCTCAGACATCCCTCTAGCTCCTCCTCACACATTTCAATGCCTCCCTTTTTAGGAAAACTCAGATGGTTTCTGTATCAAGCATTCAGCCAGTCTTCCTGAGAGCCCTTCTGGGTCTGACACAGCTTCCGTGGGCGCTAAGTGACAATCACACTCAGTAACACAGTAACAGACAGTGAACTGAGTACTTGCAGTGAACCAGGCATGGTTCGGAGACCCACTCACTGCTAGTCAGTGGTAAGGACGGTTTTTTTAGATCGGTGATTGACAGTGGTCCCATCCCTAACAAATCTTCCACCCCCGAATACCAAAGGGGGCTTATTATTAGTGCCAGTGTGTGTGAGTGTGTGCATGTGTGTGCAGATACGTAGGCATGTGTTAGAGGACAACCTCGGGGTGTCCTTCAGTCACTGCTCACAACTTTTGTTTGGGTTTGGATTTTTTTTTGAGACTGGCTCGTATTACTGGTCTGGAACCTACCAAGAAGGTTAGATTGCTGGACAGGGAGTCCCCTGTACCCACCTCATCAGTGCTGGGATTACAAAAGCACACATGCCACCTTGCTTTGTGTGCGTTCTGAGGGTTGGACTCAGGTCCTCAAACGCATTACCAGCTCGACCTATCTCTCCTAACTGTGTCTCTTGAAGGGATCCCTGGGGTGCCTCTTTCTAGCGGAGTTTCAGTGTGCGCTAAAAGGCCAGAACTGCAGCCTAGAACTAAAAAGGCAGAAGCAGAACACCTTTCATTCAAACCCCTAGTATCTCACAGTGCCTCAGTCTATCCACGGAGGAAGTCCTGCCCGATGGACCCAAGGTCACAAAGGAAGTGACAGAGCAAAGCGTACACCGTCACCTGCCACAGTACTGGGCACAGCAAACTTTCCTTCCTCTCGGTTCTAAGAGGAGTGAAAATTTCTCCAACAGCTCATACATCTAGGCCCATGTATTGCCCCCGCCCCCAGCTCCATATGCCCAGACCCCATCGAGAAAGGAAAAGCTCTGCATAGCCCCTGGGATGAGCTTGCAGGGGTGGGAGTGGTCAGAAGGAGAGAGAAGCTCTAGGAAGAAGCAAGAGACCCCAATCAGCCATCCAGACCCTTGACAGTATGAGAACTGGAACCGCGAAGAGGACCACGGAGAGACTCTGGCAAGCCAAGGGAACCTGCTCGCCTGGCTCCAGCCAAGGCCTTTTCCTTAAGAGGTGTTGATGGCAGCAGCCACGGGCTGGGAGGGGCCAGGTGCAGATGAGGAGGGCCTTACCAGCATCTCCCCAGAGAGCACCTCCAGCAGCTTGATGAGCATCCGCCCGTCCCGCAGGTCCTTGTAGAGGTCGCTGATGCGGCAGGACACTCGAGCCAGGTGGGAGTTCACCCATTTCGTAAAGGTTTTCTTCTGGACCACTTCCCGCTCATCTGGGTGAGGAGAAGAGCTGGGGGTGAGCTGCCTGGGGCTGGCGGGGGTGAGGTGGGGTGCACCATGGAGCTGAAGGGCTTCACTGTTAATTCTAGTATCATCCTTGCCTGGCAGAGGAGGCTGCTGCAACCGTCCCCGCCCCCATTTCTGGGAGTATAATGCCAACCCTGCAAGTCAGTCTCATTTGATTATCCATTCTGGGGGACTCCAGGCCATCAGAACTAAGGAAGGGGTATGATCACCACCCCCACCTCCTCCACCACTGTCTCTGCACTGTAGCAAGATACCCTGATTCAGTCACCTGTTTCCTAATGTCAGGCAGAACAGTCTGTACTATTCTTCCATTAAATTCAGATTTTAATACCAGTTCCATTATTACTCAATCCATCCATCTATCCATCCATCCATCCATCCAACCATTTATCCACCCCTCATCCCCTTTCTCTCCCCCCATCCGTCCACTCAGTCCCTCTGCCTAGACTGCTCTTAGCATTCTCCTACAAGCCCTTCACTTAATTCCTATTTGTCCTTTAAAATCAGGGCAAATGGAATTCCCAGGAGGGCTTTTCCTGACTGCCCCCCTAGGCTCCTCCTGTGTGCTGTGATTCCCACATTCTCTTTGCCAATGATTAGCTGAATATACAGCTTTCCTATAAGACTGTGGACTCATAGCACCCAGAGAAGCCTGTCTCATTCGTCTCTCCATTCTCAGACCTCCAAGTCCGATGCCCAGTAGGCACTTTTAGTTGTACTGCAGGTGACTAGTGAAGCCTTAGTCACTTGGTTCTGTCATGTGGCTGGCCTGTGCTAGGCCTAATGACACAGTGCATGCTCTCAAGCAGTTCCTGCTGAAGAAAACAACAAGCCAGGGAAGAGTTGGGCTGTACAGAACCCCCATCTATGTAAAGTTGAAGAAGTGAAGGCTTGGGCTGGAAGCTGTCCGTGGCGGATGTGACTGCTTCACCCCCAAGAATGGCAGGCAAGGAAGCTTGACTTTCAGCTTTGAGATGGTGACAAAGCACCTTCACACTAAATCAGCAAACTCAGCTCCCGGCCCATGCTAAGCCAACTTAGATGGGGGGAATACTGGTGGGGCGTTCAGGCCAGCGCTTGAGAGAAGACAGAAACTGCGTAAGTGAAGGGGTAGAGAATGACAGAGAGGTGTAGCAAGAAAGAGGAGACAAAGGTAAGGTAGAAACAATGGGGCAGAAGCAGATAGCAGAGCCCTCACCCTTTGTGTTTGTGAATAGTGTGTGACCACAGGCTCCCAGGCACTTGAGTTTGAAGACTGAGGCCAGGAAGTGACCCAACAATGTGTCTGGGTCTGGGGGCCTGCAGATCCCTGGGCAAAGAGTGTGTAGGTGGGTCACAGCCAGGGCAGACCCGGGAGGGAATGTCAGCACTGGGAGAGGAGGCTAGCTATGCGTTCCACTGGGTACAAATGATGGGAGGGTTGGCTTTCTAAATTATTAAATATCAGGCTTAACGCAACAAAAAGTGGAGCTAAGCCAGGGCTGCCCCTGGGGGCACGAGGCTGGCAGCTTGCATCAAATTCCTTCCTACCTCGTGGCTATTTTAGTGTTAAGAACTCAGCGTCTTTATTCATCTGTTCATCCATTCAACGAATGCTTACCGTACAACCATAAAGTGCTCAGCATTGGGTGGAGGTGGCTTCAAGGACAAGCCAGAGGGTCGCTATTCCAAGCAGACAGACTCTATGAGAAATACGATGTGTGCATGCATGCATCCATCGCACAGAGACACTTCTAAGGTAGCCACTTAGATAAGCTTTCCATGAAGTAGAGGAGCACTGTGTTGATGGTAAATAAATGTAAAATGCAAGTGTCATTCATTCATTCATTCATTCATTCCAGTCCTCTGTGCCAAGGAAATCCCAACATGCCCTTCTGCCAACAACAAATTAGAAGGTTTTCTTGATTTCAGGGCTGTTATAGCAAAAGAAAAAAGTTCTGATGATATGATAGACAGAGTGCCACAGTCTTTATTCTGGGGTATGCTGGGCTGGGATTCCACAGAGCCAGCTATAGCCTCACTCCCACCCCTAAGGCCCTTCCTAGACCTGTTTCTTAAGTCAAAGGTGGAAGGGAACTTCGACCAAGGGACTAAAGGTTCTAGCCACTATAGAGGTGAGTGCTCTCAAAAGCTAACGTCTTTTTGTTTCCCAATTTTCCTGTTCATAAGACGCTACAGATTTCGCTACCTGGTGCTAAACTCTATTTATTAGTGCCTGGCAAAGAATTGGGACATGCTTCTCCTAGAGACACAGAATGTAACTCTAAGCTGCTGGGCTGGCACAAACACCGGTACAGACATCTCATAAAGCATCCTGAGCCCTCCTCAGTTTTCAGAACGCAGTGATGCTGGAGTTGCAGGCTTGGAGCCCGGCAGATGGCCTCTTGGCTGCCTTAATTTAAGGGGGGGGGGGAATTACCCAGAATCCCTAGCACCAAGAGACACTTTGCAGTGTTGAGGCATGGGAAAGATTCTGAGAGGCTAATGATGATCAAAAGCAGAGTAAGGGCCCAGAGGTGGGGATTAATTTCCATTAGCTGTTCACTCGGCTGCTGCACACTGGCATGCTCAGCACATTCCTCCCTCAAGACCGAGACGCTCCTCAGGAGCCGACTGAGTGCAGAAGAAGCCAGTGGCCCTGAGCCAGCCGCACTGGAAACCATGGTAGTACGAGCAGAGCAGGGAGAGTGTGCGGGAGGCTTGCTGTTCACAAGGGACCCAAGAGTCTTAACACCTGCCCTGAAGAGGGCTTCAGGAAGGCCCTGCAGGAGCTAGTACTTATTTCTAGAGCCCTGCCCTTGCCCATGCAGGAGTGGGGAGAGGAGAGGTGACCAGGGAATGGTCCGTGCCTCCCTGGCATCCAAGTATTGTCTCTTCCTTCTCTGATTCTCTTCCTTCCCCATGCCTCAAGTTGGGGCCACACGCATTCCCTCCTGTGTTAGGGCTGCCCCAGAAAACTCATCTTCTTCCCCAATCAGCTCTGACCTAGAATTACTGTGAGGGTGTTGTGACAGGTACACCCTCCTCACAACTCCTTCTCAAAAGTTTAGCTTGAAGTCAAACGTACCCGCGACACCGAAACCCTCAAATATCCATCCGCTGACAAGCAAGGCTGCACCCGAAAAGTGCCGGCACACAGAAAGGTGCCATCCTTCCACCACGGTCACCACATCTAAGGGACCGTCCCAGAGGCTATTGGGACATAAGACACATAGTTCACACCGGCTCAGTAAGGATCTGTCTCAAGAAAACAGACACAAAGTCACCAAAAGTTTGTTTTGCAGCCATTTAAGTGCATTCTCACCCGACTGTGATAGTTAATCATGGTGACTGACTTGACTACATCTGCCATCAACTATGCCTGTGAGGGATTTTCTTGACTGGCTCTTCCGAGGTTGGAAGACTCTGAATCTGGGCCACACCTTCTGGTAGCAGCCCACACAGAAGGACGAGGAAGAAGGAGACAATGGATTTTGCCTGCTTGCCCTCACTCTGCCTGGCAAAAATAATCCATTCTGTTGGCGAGGCATTCCTTTGTTGGTGTCAGAAACTACTTGAGAGTTCCAGAGAAGATTGAAGATCAGAAGCTGTCTAGGAACGCTCTAAAGGCTCCAGCACCACCAGATGGGGACTGCTGACCTGCAGCTCATGGACTGAACAACTGCTGAGCTCTCTGTTTGGGAGACAGCCACTGCTGGACTACCCAGACAGACTTCAGCTTATAAGACACTCTGATAAAAATGGCGCGCGAGCAAAAACACACAGACTTCAGCTTGTAAGACATTCTGATAAAAACAACGCACTTGAGCAAACACACACACACACACACACACACACACACACACACACACACAGAGAGAGAGAGAGAGAGAGAGAGAGAGAGAGAGAGAGAGAGAGAGACTGATACATACAGGCATGCTGCACAAAGCAATACTGGATCACTTCTATAATCGATGTTTAGGGGTCAATGCAGAAAGAGGTCTGTGACAACTGGAGTTATCAAAAAGGTCTTCGAAAAGAAAAGCATTTTGGAAGGGCAAGAGGAAGACAAATGAACCCAAGCGGACATGGATGGAAGGTTGTTCACGGGCTACTGAGTAGCCACAGACTTGGAGACTAGATATAGAAAATGGATTTGGGGCTGGAGAGATGGCTCGGAGGTTAAGAGCTCTGACTGCTTTTCCAGAGGTCCTGAGTTCAATTCCCAGCAATCACATGGTGGCTCACAACCATCTGTAATGGGATCTGAAGCCCTCTTCTGGTGTGTCTGAAGACAACTACAGTGTACTCGTATAAATAAAAATAAATAAATCTTTTTTTTTTAAAAAAAAAGAAAGAAAAAAATGGGCTTTAAGTTAGACATGAAAATCTCTGGAATGAGAAACTTAGAAACATAGACTAAAAGGCCCTGGGTTCGATTCCCAGCTATGGAGAAGGCAAGGACGAGAGCTAGGGAACAGGATGGACTAGTTCATGTTTAAACTTAATTCTGGATACAAAGGGAACGAGGGTTAGTGTGGCAGGGTCATCCCAGAATTTTAATTCGCAAGGCCTCTAATGATAATAAAGAGACAAAATGGTTCAGGTCACATCTTAGGGTAAGTCTTCAAAGTCTACACAGAGACGACATTAGAAGACCCCCAAGGACTACTACAAAAGAAGTTTTGAGCAAATGGAAAACTCAGAATCACACAAACGTCAAGTATGGTCTTGTGATAAAACCGTGTGGCATTATCACATGAAAGGTAGACACAGCGATGAAGAAGTAGTCCTGGCTACATATAGACATCTGACATCGGATAAAAGTACATTTCAAGTACTCAAGAAAAAGAAAAATGGATTATTCTGTAAAAGCTTTTTGCAAAAGTAGATGACAACTCAAGAAGAGTTAAATCCGAAGTTCAAATTCCAGGAAGAACTTTATTGATCAAAAATTGGAGTGCACAAAATGAAACTATCGAAATACAGTAATCAACCGTGGTGGGAGAGTTGTTTAAAATGAGGCCAGGGAAAGGTCAGTAGGGCACCGAATCCAGAGCCAGAAAATGAAACACTGAAAGCTCAAATGTGCTAGAGTTTTGTGTGTGGGGACTGTGAACACGGGCGGACTAATGAGAGGGTGCTACCCAGTGGACCACACAGGCTGCCCCGCGTGAAAACACTGCTCTAGTGTGGAGCTGGAATGGTCCTCATTGCCCGTGCGACAGAGGCTCCATCTGGTCTACAGCCCGCTGCTCCTCAAAAGCAGCAGAAACTTTAAGACGTGGGACCTGGCAGAAGGCCTTCCTGTAACTGAGGCTTGTGGCGGATTGAATGAGGATGGCCTCCATATATGAATTATTGGTCCCTAGTTGGCGGCTATTTGAAAAGTATTAAGAGGTACAGCCCTGTTAAAGGAGGTGGGACATAAGGACCAAGCTCTGAGGTTTTAAACGCCCAAGGCATTCTCAGTTAGCTCTCTCTTCCTCCTTGCAGATGAGGATGTAAACTCTCAGCTAATGGTCCAGCCTGCAGCCAATCTCCCTGCCACGATGGTCATGGACTCTACCCCTCCTCAGTAAACTCTTTCTTCTATAAGTTGCCTTGCTACGGTTACCATAGCAATAGAAACCTAACTAAGACAGGGTGTGTTCTCAGAGGTAGTGAGGGGACCCAGGGATCTCCCTCCATGCCCTTCCCATGCACTTGCACATGCATCTAAATCTTGGCTGTGAGGCCATCAGCTGCGACCCTGTGGATGCTTCCGCTGTGGCACACTGCCTCTCCGAAGGCACAACGTTATACAGGCTACACACCCGTGAGCCAAGAGACACCTTGCTCCTCATAAGCTGACAAACTGGAGAGTTAGTTTGTTACAGCTAAAGAACCTGGCTAGCACTGATGTCTCTAAGTTAAAAGGGAGACAATGAACACTGCAAACAGAGAGTTAACAACAAAAACTATAAAAATCTTTCAATATAAAAAGCTACCCAAGTTGCTTGGAGAGGTACAAACTACAAGCCCAGGCATGAGGCTGAGGCATGACTCATTAGTTAACAGCACTCATTGCTCTTGCAGAAGACCGTGAGTTCGATTCCCAGCACCTCCACGGTGGCCCGTACTCGCTTTTACTCCAGCTCCAGGCAATCCAAGGCTCTCTTCTGACCCACGTGGGCACCGGGCATGCATGTGGTGCACATACATGCATGCAGGCAAGATACTTATAAACATAAAATAAATCTAGAAATAAATTTAAGGCACATACCTGGGAACACAATATAAAAACAAATTGTCCTTATTGTTAAAAACAACTGGGAAGATGTTTCTCTCAGATTTTGATTATCGGGGAATGGTTGTTAATTGTCAGCTATAAGAAGCAGTATTAGGTTTAAGTGGGAAATGTTCTTGTTTTGCAGAGACACAGACAAAGGTAATTAGCAGAAACACTCAAGATTCTCTTTAATTTACTTCAAAATAATTCAGCCCCAAATATGCAGACATATCAATAACACTAAACCCACCAAACAAAAGACTCAATGCCCCAAAACACGCAGACATATCATTAATACTAAATATGAATAGTGGCCTATTTTACCTTCACCTTTGACATTTTTTGTGTCTGGAATTTCTCATACTAACTGTAAAAAAGCAAAAGGGAAGAACAAGAAGACACATGTCCTTCACTTCTCAGATGAAAAATGATCAGAAAGTAGAGCTCTGGCAAGACTGTGGGGAGCACAGCTGTGGGGAGCACAGCACTCACGTGCCCTGGAAAAGTTTAACTGGGCCAGTCTCTATGAAAGGCATTGGCTAGGATGCTCTCTGATGAACATCCTTTTCCCAGTGATTTCATCATTTCCAGGGATTTGTCCGACAGGCACACTTAGACACGGACAGTCAGGTTCACTCACTGTAGTTTTGAAAACAGTCAAATATTAAAAATTACCTAAGTACACACAATCAGGGGACTTGTTGCACTGAGATATGTTCATACAATGGAAAATGATTTACCTGTAAATAGAAAGAAGAGACTTTTGTGTAGTGATATAAAATCATTTCAAGATATAGTGGGTGAAACGTATAGAACTGTGCAAAACTTTAAAAAAAAAAACAAAGCTATGAAAAACCAATATAGATAACACGTTTACCTATGCATAAAATATTCAGGGAAAGATACACAAGACATGGTGACACTGTGACTCGGCTATTCATTCCTTAAGTGCTTCATGCCCCTCTTGCTTTTCTCTGTTCAAAATGTCTCAAAATAAAGACTGGTGGGCTGGAGTTGGGGGAACCCATGGGGGGAGATTGTTTGCCTAAAATGCAGGAGCCCCAAGGTTCAAACTCTAGTTCCAGAACAAACAAAAAGCAGAGGTAACCGAGTGCAGAACCAACGGGGGGTTCTTCATATTTTGGTTCCATTAGTGAGGACATCAAGGTTACATAAGAAGTTTCAATGACAAAAGAGGGTAAGATATATTTTGAGGCAAAATTCAGGCTCTCATGCCATATGTATGTATAATATGACTTTATAAACAAAAATAAATCTATCTGGGTGGTAAGACTATGGGTGGTATTTATTTTCTTCTTAATTAGCCATATAAATAGTTTCTACAATGATAAAAAATTTAAAAAAAAAGAAAATCTCTACAATTAGCATGTGTTTACTTTTAATAATAAGAAATAACAGATGTCACAGAAAAAAAGAGTAAAAGCTCATAGCCCCAAGGAATAAATGATAAAGATTTTTTAAAGGGCAGCCTTCTTTAAAAAGGGCAGTCTGCTTTTTAGTCAGTTGAGAGTCCTATGCTCTGGGCAAAATCAGCAGGAAAGACAAGTAGGATAAGAAGCAGATGAAGGGCACAAGGAGGCCCATGATTGGCTCATGGAGCCTGTGCCTGGGCCAGACGTGAAAAGCAGATTCCCAGCTCAGGCTTTCTCTCCAATTCACTCCCGGCAGCCAAGGCTCAGGCAACCACAGTGAGTCATGCTTTATGCTGTAAGTCCCAGGAAGGAGCCTGGGACAGGTCTCAGGGACACAGAAGCCAGTCTTTTTTACACAGAGAAGCACAGAAGCAGACTCTCAGGGCACATCATCAGAGATGTTGGTAGCATGAACTCTATTCTTGTTTAAGAGAGGAATTTCCCTTTCAACAGCTCACTCCCAGTACACTGGCTCTGAACAGCTGAAGGCTGTTCCCCTGCCCAGAAGAACTGATGGTCCAGTTAGAGTAGCTCTCACTGAAGAGCTTTACGATGTGACTGCAAACCTGAATAAAGCACATAGAAATGATAAAAGCCGAACACGATAAAGTTGGCTAATTAGCTTGGAGTAAATTAATGTAAAAGAAGGCAAGAAAGCCATTATAGTGATCACCTACGTGTTTGCTAATGAGAACTGACATGGTGTATTTTGTGAAAATATTTAGAACTATAACAAACATTGTACCACTTACATAATCATACCTCTATAGGCATTAAAATTGCTTTATAAGACATTAGCAATGTCCATAGTTCTTTATTTTTTATCTTTTCTATTCTAAAATAGCTCATGCGATATTCATGGTTGCAACTTGACTACATCTGGAACTAACTAAAACCCAAATGGGTGGGCACACTTGTGAGAGATTTTTTTTCCTTAATTAAAACATGTGAAGTGGGAAGACCCACTTCTAATCTGGTTCTTTGGGGGTGGGAAGATCCACCTTTAACGTAAGTCATGCCTCCTGCTGGCGACCTAAGGACGTGGACGGAGGAACCTTGATCTCTGCCTGCTTGCCTTCACTAGCCAGTCCATCCCCTCACTGGCACTGGAGCCTGCTTCTTGGGGGCGCTGGTGTATCCTGAAGACGGGCTGAGACATCCAGCCTCGTGGAATGACAGCTACTGGATTCTTGGATCTTCCGTTGGTGGGCAGCCATTGCTGAACTGGTTGAACCGCAGTCTGTAATCCATTCTCTAATAAATCTCATTTATATATAGAGATTCATTCTATAAGGTCTGTTCCCCTAAAGAACACTGGCTAGCCCTGGGGGCAACTCTCAGATCCCCAAAGAAAACCAGGACAAGTGTCGAACTGCGGTGTTTATTAGCAGACCAAAGTGCACACCAGCCTCCAGGCTCCCTCAGTGTTGCAAACACCTATAACAGAGTCCCTTGCTGGCCTCTAGGCTTCTCTCAGCTCTTCTCACTCCACCCCTGCCCTAAACTTCTCCAGCCTGTGGGCCTCCCTTCCACCAGCTTCTCACTCCTATACAACCCTGCCATTTCAGCCATGTGCCCTATTTACCCTCTTGGCTCTTTCTCTGGGTCTCCTTGGCTCCCTCTCTCTTCTCTCTCAGACTTCCCCCTCCTCTCATGGCCCTGTCCAGCGTAATGGCCATGTTTAGTCTACCCCAAGAGGCTGCAGGCGAGGAGAAGAACAGGAATAAGCACCCGGGCCTGGGATGTAAAGCAGGATGGGCCACAGAGGACTCAGGGATACAAAGGACAACCCGGGGACTCAGTCTAAACAGCATCATGATTCGTAACGTCACTTCCGTCCTGTCTGTAAATGGTGAGGGAACAGCGGTGTCTGCCCACTTCACAGGGTCCTTGAGGGGTGGTGGAGACAACCTGGGTAAAGCCTGTGCACACAGACTTGTTTCCAGGTGCTAGCTATTGTTAGACTTGGCTGGCACTCACCGGGGTGCAAGGCTACAAGTCAGGACGGTCTAGGATACAGCCCCAGTCCAGGCAGGAATTTCTGGAGGACCTAATGATTTGTTTAAAAGGTGACTCTCTTTCCCCAAGCCAGGACTTAAAGCTCCATCAAACTTGATAAAGTGGCACTCTGACCTTTGTCAGTGATGTCGGTGATAAGTGGCTTCCCAAGTAGGTGAACTGGGAGAGCCTGGAGCATCATCTAACTCAAGCTCCTGGAGGTCAGGTGAGGAAGCAGAGCTCCACAGAGCAGGAACATGGCTGTACCAAGGTCACTTGACGATAGCATCAGAACAGAAGAATCAGCGTTGGAAGGACAACATCAGCTACTGCCAGCATGAGTCACTTTCTCCCCACATGTGGTGACCTCCTCGGCCCAAACAGCCATCTGCCTTTCCTAGACTTCTGCATGGCTTCCCCATACCTCAAACTCAAACCTAACCATACCACTTCTTTGCTAAAATACTCTGATTGGTGGGAGAAACCCTGTTCCCCATCCCTCCCATCCCGAGCACACCGATCTCTCAGGCAGCAGCATCTCCCTTTGACCATTCAATCTGCCATTCCTGTTCCAAATACGCTCCTTCACCACCTTTTTTCTGAGGTTCCTGCTGCCTTTTCCCAGGACTTCTCTATGTCTTCTAAGGCCTTCTGAGAGATGACTCCTATATGGCCCCCTCTTCCTCCACCACTAACTCATGCTTGGACTCCAGCAAGCTGAATGGGTGAGCTGAAAGCAATGGTTGATGCTATAAATTTATAGTGTTTCCAGGAAACCTTCCCAGTGTTCAGAATAGTGTGTGTGCATGTGTGTGTGTGTGTGTGTATGTTACTTGTGTATACATGGTGTGTGTGCATGTGATGTGTGTGTATGTGGTATGTGGTATGTGTTTCTGTGTGTATGTTCGTGGTATGTGTGTATATGTGGTGTATATGTGGGGGTGTATGTGTGGTGTGTGTGTGAGGTGTATGTGTGTGGTATTATATGCATGGTGTGTGTGTATATGTGTTGTAGGTGTGTGAGTGGTGTGTGTGTATGTATTTGATCGTGTGTATGATTATTGGAACCTCTCTCACTTGACAGTAAGGTGAGAGATTTCCTGGCTGATCCAGTTTCCTGAATCTGAAAGCCAGAGTGTTGGGCTGCACAGTGCTCCCAGACTTCTCTGCCAGCAGCCTCGCTAGCATTCTCTCTTACTGACACGATAAAAAGAGAAAAATGAACACACTGAACAGATGCTCTGAAAACAACGCCCTCGGCACCTCTTCAGCATGCAGCGTGCAAGGGAGCCCTCAGGGATCCGGGGTGGGATATGGCTGCTCCTGGGAGGCCTGGCGTTGGAGCCTGCCCTTGGGAATGAAGCTGACAAGCCACAGGAATATCCCAAAGATGGAGGAGGCTACTAACGTGGCTCACCCAGACTGCATGGCACGGGGAAGAGAATAGAATCTTATTATTAACCTCGGTGCATTAATATTTGATAACGCTTCCTCACAATGATAGATAGTAGTCACCCATATGAAGGGAACAGCCTGGTTCTGCAGAGTCTCAAAAACAATGAACAGCTTTCATCAGGAGCAGGGAGCTGGGAGAGGCTCAGTCAGAACAGCGCTTGCTGGATGAAAGTGAGCACTTGAGTCAGATCTCTGGAGCCTACGTAAAGATGGCAGGCATGGTGGCACGCACTTATGATCCCAGTTCTGGGAAGATGGAGAAAGGTGCATTCCTGGGGCTCCCTGGCCGGTCAGCCCAGCTGAACTGGTGAGCTCCAGGCCAGTGAGTGACTCTGACTCAATAAAAAGGTGGGCAGGAGCTACAGAGAGACACTCAAGGCAGACCACACGGTCAGGTAGCACGTCACCCTCTCCTGGGCTTCCCGCACGCCACACGGACAGCTTCTTCTATGCAGAGGCTTGCCTGGGCTGGGGTTCGGTTTCATAACTGCCTGCCTCCAAGAGGAAGCTGCTGATCCAATTACTTTTCTTCCTCTGATAGTACATTAAAATGACGGATGATTAGTAGATATTTATCTGAATAGTATGTTTTCCCAATATGTGATTTCTACATGTTTTGAAACCTGAGAAGACAAAACAAAATAAAACAAGAAAATCCCAAACCCTCAACACTTTAAAAGCTGTCACCACCTCCGGGCTCACAGGTAGCTGGAGGGGTGCCGTGACCATGAACAACTGATATCTTGGTGGCAGCTGCTTCTTCTGAAGCCACCAACAGGCTGTCATGATGCAGTGGCTGCCCACCCACTGAGTTAAAATCCTGCTCTCTAAGAGAAACCAGATACCCTCTGGACACAAAGCCCTTTCTGGGTCACTAGGAACAACAGGATCCTGGCACCGGTGGAGAAAGCCACCTGAGGGGAAGGTCTTAAGGCATCTCTTAAGAAGACTCGGAAAGCCACTGCTACCAAGGTAAAGACGAGCCAGACTGTCCCCTCTTTGGAGGGCTCCAGGGCAGCCATGGAGGAGCCAGGAGCAGTGAACTCGGAGGGCTGCCACCCTGAGATTCTGATGGCATATCTGCTAGTTATTAGACCTGAACCTCGGGGCATGGCACTGTGGGTCAGCCACAGTGCTCAGCAGAGCAGGGCTCAACAGAGCCTGCTGTGCCCCCCCCCCCAGCATGGATGACCCTGTTACATTCTTTAAATCGTCATTGTTCATTCTCACTGAGGAGCCTCATCCCACTGTCAGGGAGGAGATTATAAAGAGAACACAGAAAGGAAGCCTGCCTCCCTTTTGAAGCATCCTGGATATGTAACCCAAAGGCAAAGTGAAGCCAGCTGCATAATGTCAGGCTCTTGCTTCAAAGGAGGGGGCTCTGTCTAGTTTATCCCTTAGTTTCACTGGTCAACACTTAGAAAAGGCAGAACATGCCAGCCTCTCCTTCTCACAAGGCCCCTCAGGAGACTCAGGACTGCTCTCTGTGCTGCCACCTTCGAGGTGCATCTGTGTGCGTTGGAAGGGCCATAAATCACGTAAATCATGTAGTGAGTGGCATATGGGGTGCGGGAAGCCAAGCTGTGTGCCTGTGGGACAGGGGGCGGGGTAGGCAGGAGGAGGGCTGTGGGAAGGCAGATCAGGAGGGAGTCACCGCACAGACTTCCCTGCTGGGGGCATCTTTGTGCTGCTTTCTTTCTGGCCCTCCTCCTCCACCAGGGCCACATTTGTGGCAGACATCTTCACTGGGGTACGTGACCAAGTGCAGGGAAGTTTGTGGGGGCAGACAGGGGGTGTGAGGAACGAGTCCAGGGGTCAGCATGCTGACTGCTACAGTTCCCTGCCTCCCTCAGCACTCAGCCTCCCATTCAGGCCATCAAATGTTGGGGACCCAAACAGTGGGAGGAAGCAAGATCCCAGTGACAGTGAGGGTTAGCTCTCTGACACCCTGGGGGCCTGTCGGTTGAAACACCAAGGCTGGAACCTTAGGAAGGACATAGCTTTTGGCTTTCCAGCCGTTTCCTTCCTCCATCCCTTGAGGCATACCCCAGAGGGAGAAATGTAACAACCCCAGAGACACCCACCAAAGCCTGGTCAGAAGCATGCCTCCAGGCTGCCCACCACTTAGCCTGGCAAATGCTGCCAGCCAGAGACAAACTTGAAGAAGTTAGAGTATGCTTACAGACCTGAGGGAAATACTCTTTCTGGGCTCCAGCACTGTATGCCCACCTCTCCCCCCACCGCACCCCCACCAAGGTCAAATGTGTCACCTCTCCAAGTTCTCTCTCCCATCCCCTACATCACTTTAGTCAGACACCTCAAAAGTCATTCACTCTAAAGCAAGCTCAGGGTTTTATACACAAGGGCAGGGTAAGCAGATGGCTTGTTTAGTCAGGCCTAGCAGGGTTGGGGGTGGGAGTACCAACACTGAAGCAAAAACAGGCTAGGGAGTATGCTCTCTAACACTGACGGAAAGTGCACTTGAGAGACCGAAAAGATGGGGTCTGTTAACCTGAGGAACAAGAGGGTCTGCCATGCTGAGGAGAGCATCTGGCAAAGCTCACTACAGTCTGCTTCCCTGGGCTCTGCGTGCTGAGGGCAAAGCAAAGGTCTTGGAATAGCCGGTCTCCTGAAGAGACATGGGGCCCATGCCCAAGATTTAGGCTAATTTCTGTAGTCCCAGCTACCTAGACCGTGGGAGAGGGAGAGGATCGGAGTGACAGTGCGGTGGCTCTTGGAGACCCTAGGAGTCTGTTTCTTCCACCCTCAGCCTCCCCAGGTAAAGTGTGCATGTGGGGGGGGGGGGAGGCGAGGGATAATTAAGAAGAAACAGCTCCGGAACAGGCCAAGGTAACCGAGCTGATGATCTTGGGCATTTGAGGTTGAGAAAGGACAGCAAGTATTTATAGAGAGCTTTCTTGAGACCAATAAAAATTTACTATTTGCCAGGCTTTTTTTTTTTCATTATTGCTCTTTCATTTTTTATAAACTTTAGCTTATTTGATCTCCACAACCTTGGAAAGTACTGCCACCCACTTTATAGCCTGGGAAGGACAGCTAGCGCTCTTCCACAGCAAGAGCAACAGTGAGAGGATGGGGATTCCAATCTGGACGCGTAACATTTTCCTACTCCCTAGACCTTCAATAGCAGAACAAAAATGGCAGCCCACAGCTAGCCTAGCACATGAACCTGACAGACGCATGAAGAGGCAGGCGCCAAACAAAGCCTTCTGGCCTTTAACACTCTTACAGGTGGACATGCAAGTAGACCCTGTGATATGGCATATGACCGCATCCAATGTAGCTTCCACTTCCTGAGGCCCTGCTAGAAAGGGTGACCCTGCCTGTCCCACTACGATGGCTCCAAAGAGAACTGAAGATGAAAATGTTCAAGAAGTTAAAAGTGGAGAGCGCTGACACGTTCCTCTCTTTTCTCTTATCCATCAAGCACAACGGACCTTCCCAGAGCTTTATAGCCTCTAGCAGAGATCATTCCACATCACCTCTCAGGAGAAAGCCAGCAAAGACCTTCTGTTATTTGTAGAGATCATACAAGGACCCCAGACTGACATATTTACTTGGTAACCAGGCTTCTGGTTATGGTCCAGGCATGGGGGCAGGGCATTCCTTTCCTTTAGAAGGTAAGATGCCCTTGGGGATGAACAGACTTAACCGGGCACAGCCAGTGCTAGGGGAGGCTATTTCCTGACCAGCTAGGACTGACTGTGACACGTCTTGTTTGATGCCTTCTCCTCTCCATCTCTTTAACCCACCTTCACCACGCTATCACTGGCTTGTCCGGCATTGACTGCTGTGTTTCCCCGGGCCAACTGGAGCTACTCCGAGCACTTCTGATTTCCCAAACTCCACACGGCCCTCACTGCCCAGCTTCTGGCAAATGCCCCCACATTCTGACTCTCTGCGTATCATCTCCTTTGCTTTCTCATTGCTATTTAATTTATGTGCCTTCCCCACAGTTCTTCTCCAGTTCCACTCATGCTAATTAATTGTGAGCACAGTTCATTTTCCCCTATTAGATTATAAGTCCTTAGAGACAGATGTTATATTGAATTTATCTCTGCGGTTCCCCCACTCTCCTTTCATGTTCAGCTGGGGGGGGGGGTTAGATTTAAACTTTGTGGCCATACAACATATAATTACTAAAATGAAATTTACCTAGGTTTACAGTGTGTGTATATGTATGTGTGTGCATGTGTGTGTGTGCACACTCATGTGCACACATGTACACATTAGCTGTGAAATGGATCACAGGTCCAGTCCTATGATGACAAAAGAAAGGAGATGTCACAGTCCCTTCTTGGAGTGAGAAGCCATTCCCAAGGGGCCTAAGTCCCCGCTCCTACCTCCAGGTTTCCCAGGAACTAAGGCGTCTGAGAATGAGTGGAGAGGAAAGGAAGAGACAACTTAAGCAGGGCCGTAAGACAGAGAGAATCTTTGTCAAGGCCAAAAATGCTTATGAGAAAGCCTGAGACTTTCTGGCAAGGTAGAAGTCGGCAGCAGGCAGTGATTGGTGTTGCGGTCCAGTCAGGTAAAGGCTAGCTCCTCCCACTCACACATACAACCACACAGCCCATAGGGCTCAAAGTTTCTTTATTGGCCAAAGATTTAGGGTCAGTTCTCTTGAGTCAAGTTCCGGGGAGACAAGAGAAATAGTTAGTAAAGGGGGGAGGGGTCCTAAAAAAATCAGATCTCAGCTAGCAGGCAGGGAAGTCATTCTACTAGAGATGTTAAGATATTCCCTGCCATGAGCGTGCACACACACACACACACACACATACACACACACACACACACACAGACACACACACACACAGAGGCACGCACACACAGCACACTCTCGAAGGAGGAAGAGCCTTGTGCCTTACTAGGGCTCACATACAGAAGCTCCACCATAGCAAGGAAGGAAAGGGATCTGTTTCGGGGTTTCGACTGCAACCTTCTGACCCCCATGGTCCTGAGCAGTACCTGTCAAGGCCTTGATCTGAAAGGGCCTGGCTGAGCTGTTTTCATAATCCAGCTATGTATATAAATCAGTAGACACTGCTAAGCACAAGTCCAGTCCCAGTTCAAGATGAGAGGCTTCATGCCGTAAATGTCCTTCCTGAGGCAGACTGCAAAGGATGCTCTCTGTTTTCAACTTCCTACCTTCATTGGGACCACAGAGGAAGTGGTGATAATTGCTCTCTCCATACATACAGACAGGGTAGTAAGTGCACAGGTCACCTCTTGAACTTGTGCCCGTGTAGCCCCTCAGACACTCCTTACTCAGACTTTCCTCACATTTTTCTCTTTGGTCCCAGGTCACTTGGAACAGAGACAGACGCCAAACCTACCCTCCACCAATGCCAGCATTCCCCTGACTCTCAGAACAATTGGGAGGAAGTAGAGGATTCTGGGACAAGCTGCTGAAGCCTGTACTCCCCGAGGAAAGGGTGCTCTCGGAACCCGGCAAAGGTGTTCCCAACACTGCCATATGAGAGCTCACACACAGAGACTCCACCATAGCCGGGAGGGACATGGACCTGATAAGGATTGTGACTGTAACCTTCTGACCCCCATGGCCCCAAGCAGTACCTGCCAAGGCCTTGATCCGTGACCTCTCAAAGAGCCTGGCTGAGCTGTTGTCATTATCCAGTTCGTCATCGGGGGCATCCCAGCGGGCGTTAATCCGGCTGAATGGTGGCTGGTTGCCCACGTTTTCAAACTCCGTGGCCGATGTCATGTCAGCAGGCTCTTCTTAGCAGCTGTGCCTGGCTCAGTCTTCATGGAAGGGTCCCTAGGGGACAGCAACACAGGCAAAGGGTTAGCATCCAAGCCCCTTGCTCTTTTTCTCCGTGGGGACTTACTAGGGAAGTCCAACAGAAGCAGATCCTACAGAAGCCATGCACTGTCAGGACAGTTTCTTCCCCTGGAGTCTCAGGGTCCTGTGTTACAAAATATTGCAGCAGGAGAGTGGCTGTGACAGTGGCAGTGTTTGGGACAGAAGCTGAGAGCTGCATGCGGCAGCGTCAGGATGGCCAGCAGGTGGAGACATCAGTCCCAATGAGCCAGCTTCAGTCAAACCTGCTGCTGCCCAGGCACTGGAGCAGCATAAGAGAAGGCTCTCCTGGGAGCCAGAGGCTAGGGACTGTGGGATGGGCACTCAAGGAAGAGAAACCCCAGTCATGGACTAAGATCAGAAGTCTGTCTGGGGGTGGGTGGAGACAAAGGCAGGCAGAGGGAGGGGGGATGACAGTTGCAGTCGACTGGGTCTATCAGGCCGACACTGAGACTCCACCCTTAACAACAGAAGAAATCAAGTTTCTTCTTCTTCTTTTTTTTTTTCTTCTTGAAAGTGTGAGCAGTTGTTGGAATAAGGTCTCCTGTTGATTCCCTGACCAGACCGAGCCAGCCCAGAGAGCCAGGATAGCAGTAGCAGGCACGGTACGCCATGACATAAGGAGAACTGGGTATGTTAGGAACTGAGTGCCAAGGGAAAAGGAAGAGCCACGTGATTGGCAAATGCTTTCCAAGCAAGTCTGGAGGCACTCGTGGAAGGATGGGTGGACAGGGACAAGAACCTAAAGGAAATATCAACATGGAAGATAAGGAGCAACAGCAAGAACCAGGGAGCCAGAGAGTAACTGGAGAATGGGAGAGGTTGGGGAGAAAAGAGACAGTAGGTGACAGTGCCATCTTAGTTGCCATTGTCCACGGCCTTGGGAGAATTACTGCCTTCTCTCATCTGTGCCTTGGAACTTAAGAGATTCCAAGTTCAAGTCTGTACTTCAGAATGGGGGCCCAGAGCCTTCCCATTCATGAGAGAAACCATGGATGGTAAGGCCAGGGAGGCGGTCAAACAACAAACATGAATAACTACTAAACTATACGCCATCTTTTCACATATGCCAACATGTGGGCTCACATACCCAACACAGTCCCCAGGAAGCTCACACAGGAGGCTCACACAGGAGGCTCACACAGGAGGCTCACACAGGAGGCTCACACAGGAGGCTCACACAGGCAGGAGGCACAACACTTGCTCGCCACTCTAAGCGTGACTGCAGTGTTTGGATCTTACTCTTCAGACTTAGTCACTACAGACTCTTGTCTCCCAGTCTGATAAATCAATCCCACCACATCCCTTTGAGGTAAGACAGGAGCCAAAATTATCAACTCTAACTGCACAAGGGAGAAAAGACACAGGATGGGGCCTCCCCAAGGTCGTCTACCACGACCTTGGGGGCTTAGACAATAGGCCATGCTGGAGCCCTGTTATCACCCTTGACTGGAATGGTCTTAGGGATAGGGAGAGAGAATCGGGCCATTGGGAGAGTGTGTCCCAGATGCTAGGGCTGAACGAGGGTATTTACTGCTCAGGGCAAAGAGAACGTGCAAAGTGGGAAAGCCAGTCATTTTTTGAACAGCCCCGTTCTCCATAACAGACCAGATGCTTCTAGGGCTGGGCTCTCCTCACGATGGTCTGAGCAGAGACAGCTGGGAAGCGTCTCCCTGCTTCTCAAGCCTTCACCACCTCCCTGGAGGAATGCAGTGACCACTGACTGAAGTGTGAGTCAGACAGGCTGACAAGCTGACCACCACCTGCACAGCCACAAGCTTATCCAGTAGCCCCTGAGAGGGGCCAAGTTGTCAGATGTGAGGTAAGACCTCCTCTGAGCCCCAGAAGTAACCAGACCCTGGCTCACTCCCTTCATCCCAGGCTATTTTTAAGAGTGGCCGAGAGAGGCCCAGGCTGCGGGTCTGGGAGTGAGATTACCTTAGCTATGGCTCCGTAAATAAGTCTGCCCCAGAAAGATGAGCTCAAGTAGGCAGACCAGCAGAACCAGCGTGCAGGACAAGATTGATGGCCCTGGGTGCAGGAGATCAGGGACACAACAGCAATTCATCCTGCTTAAAAAACACCATCCTTCCCGAGACCGCAGCTCACAGAGGACAGCAGCCAGACAGTGGCTCTGCCAGGAATGTGGGGAAATACATTTGTGTATCTGAACAAATGAGTCTAGTGTGTTTGCTTGCTTGCTTGCTTGCTTGCTTGATAACAGAAGGACCAGGTCCCTGGGTATAGATACCACAAAAGAAATGAGAATGGGGTCTCTTCCTCCTGACACTTTCCCAAGCCCCTGCCCAGGTGGCAGTTTTGCTAGAGTCAAGGGGTTGGCGGGTGAGGTGTGTCCACATGCTGAGGCAAAGATGGTCTCAGAGAGGACGAATTACCTATGGTGATTCCAGAAATGAACAACACCTCTTACCCCAGGCCAAATCAATGAGCCTGAAACCAAATTCAACCCAGTGCTTTCTCGGTGTCACCCAGGTCCCTCCTATTGCCATCACCAGGACTCTTCAAAGGCCTGACCAGAAGAACCACCATAGCTAAAGAGAATAGCGTATGTTGGAGTCTCACGGGAGAACATCTGATCAAACCAGGAGCCACAGAAATAGCATTCAAGTTGTTTTCTGAGGGGAACTTATAAATGGGGTGATGTGCTCAAAGCTTCGATGATGTCAGTCACTGATGCATGCAGAGTGGTGGAGGCCCCCAATACAAGCCTAAACTTGGACTTTATGCCCCTGTCAGCAAAAGGAGAGGGGGGTGTCATATGGGTAGTGCTTGAGCATACAATTTCCATTTCACCCCAAAGATCTTCTTAAGCTACCAAACCTCTTATCAAAGAGTAGGCGGGTCTCCTTTGTCACATCTTCAGAGTCATCCTTACCCCTTGCCTCCAGGTGACACTGCAGGACAAGCCCTACGGAGCTTGCCTACACAGGTCAACACTGAAAAGCCCATGTGACTACAACAGCACAGAGTGCTCGATCGCTGAAAGAACGCGCTTACTCTGAACATACATCCCGGAACCGCTCACGGCCACCTCTCGGGCATCCCGGAACCCATCTGCTTCTAGAACGGGTGTTAGGCCTCACAATGTGAGCCTCAAGTGCTTTGCCCAGCTCATCAACGAGGACCTGAGGAAGCGCCAGGGGCTACAGTGTTTTCTCTGTAGGTCTTAGTTATGGTTTACGTCAGCTTTCCCCATGCCCCAGCAGAGTAAATAGACTCTCCTCCAGCCCTAGTCTCCCAATAGTAACCAGGACTCTCTCTTCCCCAAGTCCCTCAAAGGCAAGAAGAAGAAGAGGAAGAGAAGAGGAAGAAGAGGAGGAGGAGGAGGAGGAGGAGGAGGAGGAGGAGGAGAAGAAGAAGAAGAAGAAGAAGAAGAAGAAGAAGAAGAAGAAGAAGAAGAAGAAGAAGAAGAAGAAGAAGAAGAAGAAGAAGAAGAAGAGGAAGAAGAAGAAGAAGAGTGCAGACCCGCTTCAGGACTGGGAAATGTGGCCACATCAGAGAACGTTACTCTTCTACGGTGGGGCTGAGCAGAGGCTGATGTGGCCGCTCACACACTGACTTGCTTAAATAAGATTAGACACACCTGACATTTGTCTTGTCTGGTTGTTTGGTCTGCTCTTACCTGTTTTCCAGTGTGTTCTGTCATTTATGCTGCCCCAACCTGCTTTTAACCTATTTGTTACTATGGCAACCCAGGTCAGGAGATTAGATCCTGTAGTTCCCTTGGTTACTTTTCTGTGAATGCATCTCCAACAAGGGAGTGTGCCCACCTACCCACTCCTTCCATAAATGGATTGCCTACATACAGACACCTTAAAGAAAAGGCAAATACATAAAAACACACACACCCAAGTAGGGTGAGAACCAATGAGATGCCATTCACACCAGAAGTCCCACTGTCTCCACGACATCTCCACCTACATAACACAGTCCAGTCTCAATATGGTTACAACTAGTAAACACACAGCTCTCAGAACAGGAGACCACGGGAGTGTCAGCATCACCGGGCAGGATGGAGGCCTAGGTAAGTGCCACCTGTAAGTGGCCTTTGCAGCAGGTGAAAGCCCCAGCATTTCTCCTTCCGGACTGCTCTCTACCTTGCCTACACTGGGCAGTTCATATGCCAAACCAGCCTGGCCACAGCGACAGGGTGTGGCTTAGGATCCAGAGCTCCAAGGCTGTCTGTAGTAGTCAGCATCAAGGATGCCCATGCATTGGTGATGTTTTGCAATGTACTGGTTGGTCACTCCTGACTGTTCCTGTTTGGCGATGCCTTTCCCAATCCCCGCTGCTGCAGTTCCCGTCATTAGGCAGGGGCTTCAGGCTCACAGGTTACAACTTGCCTGCCCTCATCATGGAAAAAATCTATTAAGAACTATCTCTGGTCACATTGCTGCTGCTGGAGCAGGGGTAGGGTGGTGCTCTGCCAGGCCTGACGGGGATTTGGTTGGGAACAGGTGCTGCTTAGCTCTGACTTAGCAGGGATCGGCTTTTCAGAACAGTGTTTATCAGCACTCACGCCCTCCTCCACCGGGAACAACTAGAGGGGAGAAGAGAGACAACAGTCTTATAGGAAAGGTGAGCATCCCTGCTCTACAACGCTTCAAACTCCGGAACTGTTTCAATTTTGACATGAGATTGCAATCGGAAAATTCCATACCTGGCCTCATGTGACATTGGGGTCACTAAAAAATACTACATAAAATTAATTACCTAAGGCTATGTGTGTAAGGTGTACATGAAACCATACATGAATTTCATATGTATGAAGACTTGGGCACCTTTAGGACTCTCGTTATGTATATGCACTTACTCCAAAAATCAACATTAAAGATTTTTTTAAAAGATTTATTTATTTATTATATGTAAGTACACTGTAGCTGTCTTCAGACACTCCAGAAGAGGGCATCAGATTTCATTACGGATGGTTGTGAGCCACCATGTGGTTGCTGGGATTTGAACTCAGGACCTTCGGAAAAGCAGTCGGTGCTCTGAACCACTGAGCCATCTCGCCAGCCCTAAAGATTTTTTTAAAAAATCCAGAATACTTCAGACCCCACGCCTTTCAGTACAGTCTTCAAAGATAATGTCTCAGCGTTTCTAGGCTCAGTAGCAAGAGTTACAGAAAACGGATGCTCTGCAGCCCTGCTTTCCCGGACTCAGGTTTTTATTGATATTAACACTGATTTGTTCTTGGCGGTAAGGCTGAAAAGGTAAAAGCCCACTTTTTCTTCATTCATTAGGAGGTCCCCAGCCCATAGTCAGTTTCTCTTCTCTGAAGAGAGCTGCATGAGTCGAGGAAGTAAAATACAGACACTCCAACACTGGAAATGGTCAAGAATAGATTGAAATAACCAATTTTAAATAATTAAGTATTTCTTTTTTTTTTTCCTCGTTCCAGTCAACCCTGCTTGTTCTGGTCTTGCCCCACTCACTCTGGCCAGCCCCGCTCGCTCCGGACAGTCCCACTTGCTCTCTCCGGTCCAAGGATTCATTTATTATTATTATTCATAAGTACGCTGTAGCTGACTTCAGACGCACTAGAGGAGGGCGTCAGATCTCATTACGGGTGGTTGTAAGCCACCATGTGGTTGCTGGGATTTGAACTCATCACCTTCGGAAGAGCAGTCGGGTGTTCTTACCCGCTGAACCATCTCACCAGCCCTAATTAAGTATTTCTAATAAAAAGGATCAAATGAAAGGACTCCTAGTATCCCTGAGACCAGGACTTGACTGTGTGCACAACATGAGGACCTAACGACCTGTGATTTTCTTGCCAAAACAGTTGAGCCCCTAGACTCAAGTCTTCAGGACTGACTTTCCATTTTCAGGATTTACAGGAAATCAAGAGATAAGAAAGCAAAGAACCAAATCTAGGGCTCGGGGTGTCCTGCAGACAACTGACTCGTTTTCCTCTAGTTCATGTCACTGCGACAAGGCTGGAGAGATGGCTCAGTGGCTAAGAGCACTGACTGCTCTTCAAGAGGACTCAGGTTCAATTCCCAGCACCCAGATGGTGGCTCACAACTATTTGTAACTTGTGCATGGGATACACAGACATTTACAGGCAAAACACCAATACACATAAAATAAATAAAGTTAAAAAAAGAGAGAGACGCCGGGCGTGGTGGCGCACGCCTTTGATCCCAGCATTTGGGAGGCAGAGGCAGGTGGATTTCTGAGTTCGAGGCCAGCCTGGTCTACAAAGTGAGTTCCAGGACAGCCAGGGATATACAGAGAAACCCTGTCTCGAAAAAAAAAAAAAAGAGAGAGAGAGAGAGAGACGAGGTAAGTTTTTTTGTTGTTGTTGTTTTGTTTTGTTTTCAAAGAGACAGGAATTAAGGATTGTCATGGATCAAAAGAGACTTAGATGATGTAGCAAGCAATAATGTGTATCTTAGGGCAATCAAGGCTATCTGAATAACAGACTAAGTTCTGGATGCCAATTAGAATTATAGTCTATTGTAGCAGGTACAATAATGACATTATGATTATGTAAGAAAACTAAACTGTGGTGGTTTGAATGAAAATGGTCCCCTAAACTCATAGGGAATGGCACTGATAGGAGGTGTGGCCTCGTCGGAGAAAGCGTGCCATTGAGGGTGGACCTTGAGGTTTCAAATGCTCGAGACAGGTTCAGTGTCTCCCTTTCTGATGTCTGCATCTGGATGTAGAGCTCTCAGCTACTCTCCAGCACCATGTGTGTCTGCATACTGCCATGCTCCCCACCGTGATGACAAAGGACTAGGCCTCTGAAATGTAAGCCAGCCACAATTAAATGTTTTCCTTTAAAAGAGTTGCCGTGGTCATGGTGTCTCTTCATAGCAACACAGTGAAGCCCTAACTAAGACATAAACCTACTGCATAGTGTAACAATGTCAAAGAACTGGTTGGGTATGCAAGATGTGACATCTAGGATTTGCTTAAATCTGTTTTAAATCTTTGTTTTAGGATTGTAGGAAACAAATAAACCAGATAAGAAAGTCCTAGTAACTGACTTGGAGTGAGACGCACATGGGAGTTTGCGGTTCCGTCCCCGCGGCTTCTTCAGGAAAGTCTTGTAAGAATTTTGACTAGTTATGATGACTCACGCTAGGAATCCCAGCATTCAGGAGGCCGAGGCAGAAGGCTCGCCATCAACTCAAAGCCACAGTTAAGTGTCAGGCCAATCTGGCTAGACCGTGAGACTCTGTCTCAACAACAAATAAACAACAAACAAAAAAGGCCTCAATAAAAGTTATACTTAATGATATTCTAAATTTATAAAATATAGTGGTCTACCCTTCATGAAAGATATGGTTCTAGATTCTCAAGTGGATGCTTAAGACTTCAACTAGTTCTGAACTCTAGATAGAGTGTTTTTCTCTACAGATACAGTCCTATAATAAAGCTTATAAAACTATAACTGTATAATAAAATATATTATATATGTTATATAATATATAAATTATATATATGCATGTGTGTATATATGTGTGTATATATATACATATGCATGTATATACATATGTATATGTGTGTATATATACATATGTATATGTGTGTGTATATATACATATATGTGTGTATATATATATGTATATATGTGTATATATATGTGTGTGTGTATGTGTGTGTGTGTGTATATATAAATATATATATATATATATTTATATATATAAACACATTGCCAGCATTACTACTCTTTTATGTTGGCTCCATTCAGCAGACTAGGAGTTACTTAAATTCTAGCTATAACTCTATGAAGGTCAACCTGACTAGAAAGGATAGCGAGCAAGCGCTAGGTGGAGCGTACACATGCTGTGGATAGGCAAATGCAGAACAATAGGATGATTGGCATCTGCCGAGTAGGAGCTGCAAGTCTTCATCATGCCACTCAGCAAAGGCTAAAGCTTACAGATTCACTTCTCAAGTTTTCCACTTAATACTTTCAGATCACCATAACCATAGAGGGAAACCGCCTAGCAGTCATAAGCCTGAAACGCAAGTGGTGCTTAGAATACAAGTCAGTGCCACCATGGCCCCAATACCGGGCAAGGTCTGGCTTCTCCTGCCTCCCTCTCTGAGCTTATCTCCCATCTACACAATATGTTAACACCCAAGCCTTCTTTCATCTCTTCAAACTTGGCCATGTCTAGCCCACCTCTGAGCCCTTGTGTGTGCTGGTGCCAGAGACAGCTTTTGGAGCGACCATGCATGTCCGTCTCTTTCCCATTTCCCAGATTCTTCTTAGAGATCACTCCCTTGTGGCCGTCCTCCCCGGGCACACTACCTAAGCTGAGTCCTCCCCACCATCCTTGGTCTCAGCACTCTGATCCACTATCAGAACCGTACTAACACATCCGTCATTGCCTTCTCCCCACCTTCACCCTCTTGCCTAGACTGCCGGCTCCATGGACAGGAGCCAGGCAACGCCCATATCTAGTGCTAAGTGCTGTGCTGCACCTGGGACCCGAGTAGGCACTCAATACATGGAAGCCTGTTAGAGA
>LR749715.1:119134-137707 GCA_902729485.2 Mus minutoides
GGACACTGGAAGAAGGGAGACTAGCACTCGCTCCTTCGCCTGTTCACCGTGTGGGACTGAGTAACTGCTAGATCCTTGGACTTCCATTCACAGCTACTACTGAATCATTGTTGGGAATTGGGCTGCAGACTGTAAGTCATCAATAAATTCCTTTACTCTGTAAGTTCTGTGACTCTAGAGAACCCTAACTAATACAGAGACCGACTCTTGTTTTGGAGTCCCTGAAGTCCACCTCACTGTACCCATTACCCCATGTTCTCATGCCTCGGTCACCCCATTTGTGTGCACTAAGCATTCATGTGGGATCAATCACCACTAAGGCCAGTTATTTCACGTCTGTTATTCCACGTCTGTGGAGCGCCTTTCATTCATTGGTCATTCCTTCATGTTCTAAAGTGTTCTCTTTACACCAGGCCGTTGCCACTTCTTACCTGGCTTTGGAAAATGTTCCACTTCTTCCAAAGCTCAGGCCTTTCAACCTACCGCTCATAAGAACACATCCCGCCTCTGGAAGCTTCCAGCAACACAATCTAATCAACTATGGCACCCGAGGCTGAGCGCATCTCTCCCTGAGTCTGATCAACGTATCCTGTGCCTGTGCAATCCATGTGTCATATATCCCACACACTGAAACTCAGCGGTCTCTCTCCTCACACTTTTTTATGTTTACTTTTTGTAAACTTGATACAAACTATTGTCCTCTGAAAAGCGAGAACCTCCTTAAGAAATTGCCTCCATCAGACTGGCCTGCAGGCATGTCAGCGGGGCATCTTCTTGGTTAATGACTGATAGGGCAGGGTCTAGTCCACTGTGGACAGACAGACAGTCCTAGGCTGTACAGCAAAGCAAAGCTGCACAAGCCATAGAGGCAAGCCAGTAAGCAGCACCCCCCATGGCCTCTGCATTAGCTCCTGCCTCCAGGTACCTGCTTTGAGTTTCTTCCCCGACTTCCCTCAGTGATGGATGATGACCTGGAAGTAGTAAGAAGAAATAAACTCTTCACTCCCTGAAAGCTTTGCTCATGGTTGTTTATTGTAGCAACAAAATGTAATTAATGCAAACATCTAGACTTTTCTCCTTCCACCATTGTTTTAACATTACTCAAGTCTTTCCATCTTCAAGCAAAACTCTTCCCTATCCCCTGCCTTCCCCCTTCTTGACAAAGTTGCCAAGGACACAAACACGTCATTGACTTAAGAGGAAACCCAGAAGGCTATAGCAAGGCCAAGAGCCGGTTAGGCCTTTCAGAACTGAGAAATGTAGATAGAAACAAGGAGGCTATCCTTAGTAAGCTAGAGCATGCGGATGATGCGGGTGGCTGCTACCAGCAGTGTGCTGCCCCAGCACAACACCACACACACCAAGGGGCCTATAAGCCGCTTGCTGGACACATGCACAAGACTGGGAAGTGGCCTTAGGACAAGAAGAGTTCTCCTGTAGAGGACATACTATTTGGGGTCTGGGAATATGACATATGCCATCATGTGAGGACTGCTCATCGATATCCGATGCTGTCACTGTCACTCCTGCTCCTCAGCCACACACTCCCAGTGCCTCTTCTGTTGCTAGACTGTGTGGCTCAAGGGATGGCCAGCGGCACTGGGGCCCAAGCCCTATGAACCTCTGGACCCAGTCCCTGCCTCAGCGCCCTCACACACAAGACTGAGAAGAGCAGCAGCTTCCCTCGATGCTTCCAGACAGGAAGGCCTTCCCCACTTCATGCAGAACTCCTTCCTGTCTCCCTCCTCGTGCCTCAGAAATGCCAGTCACGGAATGATTTCAACCCCAACATCTCCACCACACAAACAAAAGCAGCTATTTTAAAAGACGCACTTTTAAATAATGTATAAGTTATGGGTGCCAATTTATTCATTCATGTTGGAGCTTTTACAATAACTCAATTAAAGCTCATCTTTTAGTTCGGGCCCACAAGCACTCCTGAGGGAACAGGTGCTGGCCAAGGGGTTTTCCCATCATTGGCCAGGGCACTGAGCCTGACTTCATGAGGCCATCCTCTGGGGACATTTAGGAAGTTATCTGCAAGAGACAGCTCCAGACTCAAGCAGAGGTAACTGCAACTTCTTGAGGCCTGGCATCAGCTCCTGCCTCGCCCAGTCTCCTGGGCCTTCACACAAGCATGTAGCAACTTGGCCTGAGCTCTACTGGAGGGGAAGCACCAGCCACCAGCTTATGAAAGTCACACTGCTGGCCACAATCCTCAGGAGCAATATCAAACTCTTTGCCTCATCAGATCTCAATCTTTGGGTAGTGACCTCCTTGGGGGGGTCACATATCAGATATTTACACTATGATTCATAGCAGTAGCAAAATGACAGTTATGAAGTAGCAATGAAATAATTATAAGGCTGGAGGTCACTCCAACATGAGGAACTGCATTAAAGGGCTGTGACATTAGGAATGTTGAGAAGCACGGCTTTAGATGATTGTGAAGCGGAGCTTGGGCTAGGAATGCTTTAGCTACTACTTGCCTGTTGCTGTGATAAAATACTCTGATCAAAGCAAGGGTTTATCTTGGCTCACTGTCGGAGTGTATAGTCCACCATTGTGGGGAAGCCAGGGTGGTAGAGGATTGAGGCAGCTGGCTTTACTGCATCCATGGTCAGGAGAGACAGAGAGACAAAAACAGACAGAGACAGACAGACAGATAAAGATAGGCAGAGACAGCCTACCAGAAACAGATTAACTCTCTCTCTCTCTCTCTCTCTCTCTCTCTCTCATGTATATGAATACACTACACTGTAGCTGTCTTCAGACACACCAGAAGAGGGCATGGGATCTCATCACAGATGGTTGTGAGTCACCATGTGGTTGCTGGGAATTAAACTCAGGACCTCTGGAAGAGCAGTCAGTGCTCTTAACTACTGAGTCATTTCTCCAGCCCAAACTTTTTCCCTTTCTATCCAGGCTAGGATCCAACCTCAGAAAGTGGAGCCACCTACCTTAGTTAACCTTAACCAAGATAATCCCTCACAGGCACAGCCAGAGGCTAACCTAATGTAGACAATCCTTCACATGTGAGTCTGGAGGCTTGCCTCCCAGGAGTCCAGATCCTGACAAGATGATGATCAGCACTAGCCATCACAGAAGGGAACCCAGAATAACTAATATATATATATATATATATATATATATATATATATATATATATATATATATGGTTTTTCGAGACAGGGTTTCGCTGTATAGCCCTGGCTGTCCTGGAACTCACGTTGTAGACCAGGCTGTCCTCGAACTCAGAAATCTACCTGCCTCTGCCTCCCGAGTGCTGGGATTAAAGGCATGCGCCACCACTGCCTCGCAGATGTATACATCTCCATTTACTGCGTGCTCACCTGAACAAACTTAAACATCATTGTTGCTATGGCTGTTATTGCCATACTCTGCCAAAATAAAAGACCCGGCTTGATACTGCCATACTCTGCCAAAATAAAAGACCCGGCTTGAAATCCTAATTGGTGTACTTAGTAGTTGTGTTCTACAAGTCAATTAACCACTCCGTGCCTCAGTTTCCCTGGGCTGCTATGGTATGGCTACTCTGCATACCCATGTGTTGGTGCTCCACTTTCTGCTCACACAGTTAAGATGCATTTCTCAGCCAGCCTTCTGCTTAGGTGAGGCTGAGGACTGAGCAGAAGTAACCTGCACCTCTTCAAGGTTTTAGGCATCAAACTCTTCCCCATCATTCTCTGATCTTTGCCCCTAAGCTCCTAGAACCAAGGAACCAGGGCCACAGACAGAAGGAAATGCCTTCCAGGACCACTAGGGTAGAAAGCTTCCTTCTCGCTGCACAAAGCTCTCCTTGCCTACAAAGTGAGAGAGGAATAAAAGTTCCTTTTGCGCTCTCCTCCAGTCCACTCTACATCCACTGCACAAACTTGCAGAAGAGATTATATGAAGTTATCCAACCACGATGTAGAAACCGTATACTGCTACACAGCCCAAGCTGCTATTTACAAAACAACATGTCGCAGCACATGTTCAACCTTGTGAAGTCCATCACAAACCGGAAGCAGAGTTTATTGCCAGCCCATTGCTCTCCCTGGGCCCCTTTCCCTTTCACTCTTTCTAATTGTCCATGTGTCCTAAACTGCCTTAAAACCAGGTCCCTCCAGCCCTTCCTCCTTCTTCAGACCCACTGACCTTCCCACAGCCAAGCAAGACTGACACAGACAACCTAAGGCCCTGCACCTGTAAAGAGAGAGGGGCTGCGATCACTTTACTGGGAAGATTCAAAGGAGGAAACGCCAAAGAGGCAGGTTTGGAGCCAAACCTGGCCAATGGGTAAGAAATGGTTGGCCGGACAGGCTACTCACCACCTTCAAATAATGCAAGGGAGGTAACAGTCTATGGTATCTGCATAGAAAGCCAGCTGCATGCACCCAGTCTGCCCCTATCAAGTGTGGACTTCTCACTATGGCTTTGTGCTATAACTCTGCTCTAGTTACTTTTCCTGTCTCTAAGATAAAAAGCAACTTAAGGAAGAAGGGTTTGAGAGCACAATCTAGCGGGGTGGGAAGGCAAAAGGCAGGGAGCCCAAGGCAGCATGGTGCACTATATCCAAAGCTAGAAGCAGGGTTAGTTAAATTAGCTCTCTCTCTCCTGGGTTTTCAGCCCAGACAGTGGTCCACAGAATGGTACCACCCACACTTAGCGTGAGTCTTCCTACCTCAATTAACCTAATCTGGATAATCTTCAGATGTACCCAGAGATTTGTTTCCATGGTGATTCTAAATTCAATCAAATTGACAATCAAGATAAGACTGGAGAAGTTATTCAGTTAAGAGCACTGTCCACTCCTCCAGAGGACTAGGATTCAATTCCCAGCACCCACACAGCAGCTCACCACTGTCTCTAACTCCAGTTCCAGGGGATCCGACATCCCTCACACAGACACACATGCAGGCAAAACACCAATGTGTATAGGATAAAAATAAATTAAAAAACAAGACAACCACACAAAGCAACAAACAAAACAAAACAAAACAAAACAAGGAGGAATGCTTTGCCGGGAGGTAGTGGTCGGTGCTTTTGATCCCAGCACTTGGGAGGCAAAGGCAGACTGTAAGACAGCCAGGGTTACACGGAGAAACCTTGTATTGAAAAACAAACAAACAAAAGACTGGCCACCACAGAGAAAGACCCTGATCAGGGAGCAGGAGTTGTCCAAGGTTTAAAAATGTGTCTGAAGCCAGGCGTGGTGGCGCACGCCTTTAATCCCAGCACTCGGGAGGCAGAGGCAGGAGGATTTCTGAGTTCGAGGCCAGCCTGGTCTACAGAGTGAGTTCCAGGACAGCCAGGGCTATACAGAGAAACCCTGTCTCGAAAAAAAAAAAAATGTGTCTGGGAGAGTCCAGACTGAAGGCTAGAGCGCTGGCCTCCGAGGGTCACACTCAGAGTTAGCTTCACTGCGCACTTACCATAGCCAAGAGACTGGATGGATTTCCCAGTCCCACTCTAGCATCTTATATTTGATTGCAGAATTAAGACAAGCACTCACCAGTCGTCTGTAACTGTTTATGTATGAATTCAATAAATATCTATGAACTATAGCATCCCCAAATCTATTACTTAGATCGAAATATACAAAATATCTAACATTTTATGAATAAAAACTATAAAGCACAGAAAGAAATCATGGAATAAATCAAAGAACTAAAGAGAAATTCTGTGCTTAGGGATTAGAAGAATCAATGTTGCTTAAACGTGAAACCTCCAAAAACTGATCTATAAACTCGACACACTACCAGATGAGATCCTGGGAGGACTTTCTGGTAAAAATCAACAAGCTGGTTTTTAAATTAAATGGAAAAGTAGGTTAGAAAAAGAAAACTCATATCACTCCATTTCAGACTTACCATAAAGCTAAGACAGTTAAAAAAAAAAAAAAAAATGCCAAGCGTGGTGACACACACCTCTAATCCCAGCACTCAGGAGGCAGATGTAGGCAGACCTCTGGGTTTGAGGATTCTGGGAGATGAACCTGGATCAGCTTAATCCAGCTGGGTTGTATAATCCAAATTAAAATCATCTGTTCTTCAAAAGACACTGCCAAGCATGAAAAAGGCAAGCAGTAGAGGAAGACTTATTTACAAAACACGCGTCTAATAAGGAATTTCCAGCCAGAAACAGAAAGAACTCTCAAAACTCATTAATTAAAAAAAAGCAAAATAAAAAATTAAAAACCTGGATGGATAGTGGTGATAATATACCTTTAATCCCAGCACTTGGGAAACAGAGGCAGGGAGATCTCCGTGAGCTTGAGGCCAGCCTGGTCTAGAGTGAGTTCCAGAAAAGCCAGGGCTACACAGAGAAGCCCTGTCTGGAAAGAAACAAACAACAAAAAACAAAACAAAAAAAAAAAAAAACAAAGAAAGGAATGTGAAAAAAAAAAAAAAGAAAAAAGAAAAAAACCTCTTATCTGAGGGAAAGCAAAAGGTTTCTAAAGCTGCTTCACCAGAAAAAGTATAAGGATGACCAATTAAGCACACAGGAAAAGGTGAATGACTTCATAGGGAGATGCAAATTAAAGCCACAAGATAGCAGCATATGCTTATTCAAATAGCTTATTTAAAATAAACAAACAAAGCCCTGGACTGATCAGGATGCCAGCTACCAAGGCTCCTTCACTTCGCCAGTGATATGCAGAACAGTGTGCATGAAGACAGAAAACAGAGGCTGAGATTAGACATGCGTTTACCACATGACCTAGCAATCCCCCCCCCCCCAGGCATTTACCCAAGAGTAGTGAAAACCGTTCACACAAAACTCCTCTGCAAATATCTATAGTGACTTTACCAACCAAGACTTGGAAACGACCTAAATGTTTATTGGCTCATGCAGAATGGCTACGCCAACTGGTAACATTCACAAAGTCGGATACTACTCAAGGCTTGACAAACACACGACACTGGTGAGTCACAGACGCGTTACACTAAGTAAAGAAGGATGGAATCAAAAAGCTTCCTGTTACATAATTTGATGTATGTGACACTCTGGAAAAAGGCAAAACTGTAGGGACAGAAGCCAGTCAGTGATGCCAGGGTTGAGAGCTGGGATCCCAGGCTGCTAACAAGCATGAGGGAACTCTGGGTACCGCTGAGGACTCACACGCCATGAATATTTACCAAGCCTATGGAAATATAATCCAGAATTTAGAACGTGCGTGTAAATTACACCTAAATAAACCTAAAAATAAAATAATGAAGCTAAAATTATAAATAAACATAAAAGACTAAAACACATTTACAGAATGCTGTCACATTGTTATTAACTGCTCCGACAATAATAATTTAGAACAATTATTATAATTTAGTTTTACATAAAGATAAGATTTTCTCCAGCTAGATACTGTAATGTGAATATGTATAGAGAAGGATTCTGGGCGTGAGAGGGACGGATCATGAGTTAAGAGCACTTACTGCTCTTGCAAAGGACCAGGGTTTGATTCTCAGCACCCACATGGGGGTAGGGTTACTATCCTTACTTGATCCAATCTGCAGAGGATTCAAGCCCCTTATATGGCTTCTATAGGTACTGCACATACATGTTCACACACACACACACACACACACACACACACACACACACGTGCGTGTGCACAAGCACACATTAAAACAATAAATCTTAATTCTCCCTATGTCCAAGTTATCTAAAATATCATATAAATAATGACAGAATAAGTATAAATAATGGCAATAAATAAAGTGGGATTTCAGTCAGGTGTAGTGGCACATACCTTTAATCTCAGCACTCGGGAAGCAGAGGCAGGTGGATTTCTGAGTTCGAGGCCAGCCTGGTCTACAAAGTGAGTTCCAGGACAGCCAGGGCTATACAGAGAAACCCTGTCTCGAAAAACCAAAAAAAATAAAATAAAGTGGGATTTCAGAGGCAGGAAAGAATATTTGAAGTTAGAAAAGTCTTTGGAAGAAACATCTGAGAACATAGAGTGGTAATTTTTATTGTCCAATCAGAAAGTTTTCCCAAGCCACTTCTCCCTGATCATCCTCATAAGTCTGTAATATAGATGAGAGACATATTATTATTATTGTATAGCTGTCAGTGCAGCTAGACAAACCAGGAGTTGGAAATCAAATTCTCTTCAGCTATGAGCCATCTCTCCAGTCAGAAAATCAAATTCTCTACCTTAGACTTGGGATGGATGGAACCAATGTCTAAACTCAGGACTTCAGAAAGAAGCATCTTGAGCAAACGCTTCTTTTTCTTAAAACGGGCAGGACTGTTGATGGGCCCTTTACGAGAGCCAGATGCTCTGCTTTTCTGATGGGGTTCCAGAAGCCCAACGCGACTGTTTGAGTCTTTATCAAGTATGAATGAGAGAGCCAACAGAGTGAGGTGTGTGTGTGTGTGTGTGTGTGTGTGTGTGTGTGTGTGTGTAGGTTAGAGGACATTTGGATAGTGGGTCTTTATATTGTGGGTTCTAAGAAGTGAACTCATGTGGTGAGGATTCATCAGGCTTTACCCACTAGGTATCCTGCCTTCTTGTCCACCTTATTTTCTGAGACCTGGTTTCTCTCTGAAAAACCCTGGTTTCTCTCCCCAATTCTTCTAGACTGGCTGGCCAGCAAGCACCTCCCTCCACACCCCCAACCCAGAGCTCTGGGATTGCAGGCATGCCTGGCTTTTATGTGGGTGTCGGAGATGGAATTTAGGAACTCCGGCTCCTGCAGCAAGCACTTTACAGACAGAGCCGGCTCCTCAACCCAGAGCAGAGGTTTTTTGAGGTAACTGGTTATATTTATGGTTTCAATGTCTCAAACCATCTTTTATAAATACAAAAGAAAAAAAAGAAAAGAAAGAAAAGGGAAGGAAAAGGAAAAAAGGAAAAGCCTTGAAAACCACACGGATAATACTGTCTGCTTCAAATGCAAGATAATAGGCTCATCCTGCAATCGTTTATATCCTACCTGGCCTCCGGTGCAAATTCAGAAAGCTGTTTCCTCTTTGGAGAGATCAGTTCCCCTGTGACTGCGGACAGCACATGCTCCCGGGGCTTGCCTACCTGAGCTGTATCCCGTATAGCTCTGGGTACCATTCCAGTACACACTGGATGCTCACACACCGGGCTTGCCTGCCTGAGCTGTACCCCGTATAGCTCTGGGTACCATTCCCGTACACACTGGATACTCACAAACTGAGCTCCTTGCTTCTGGAGCCTATCCTTATGCCTAACTCTGAGCAGAGTTGGGAAGGCAGACGTAGAGCAGTCCTCCTGGTGTAGAAACCACAGCACCAGAGGAGTCACATCTACAACTGGACATTTTGCTGTGATATACTTTTTTTTAACAAAAATGACATAGGGCAGTACTGTGATATCAACTATTTCCCTAGTGGTTGCTAAATAGATGCCCATAAGCCAGGTGGCCTGTCCTTGTCAGCGCCCCGCACCCCCGCCCCAGCCAAGGAGTTACAATCAGGCAGGTGACTAAGACATCCCTTACAGACAGAGCTGGAGAACACGCCTCCCTCTCTGCTCCAGTTGTCTTACCTGGCCTACAGGGAGTCAAAGTCTCCTGCTATGAAGCTGTTACCATCAAATATTTATTGGCAATTTGCCTTGTGCCAGGCATGGGGTCTTGTAAGCACCATCACGTGTAAAACTCAGAACAGCACTGAGAGGCAGCCATTCCCTTGATAGGTCAGGAAATGGGGGAGGGGAGGGGAGGGGTAGAGGATCAGCAACTTGCTCCAGTCAGTCAACCTTTGGGGGACAGAGCCCAGGCAGTCTGGCTCAGAGCCTCTGCCCTTATCCGCTTTTGTCGCCACCCCATTGGACCAGTCTGACCCCAGCCCTGTGCAGGAAGGAATATGGAGATCAAAGGGACACAGAAAGTATAAACAGTTTTAAAAGCAGCAGAGATGAACTCTTCCACATCCAACTTGACACCAGGCAACAGGAACTTCCAAAAAGGCGACAGGAAAGAAACTGATCTTCCCAGGGAGACCCAAGAGGCCTCTTAGGGTCACAGCTAATCCATCCTGGTATTTCAGAACACAAACACACCAGGCCTCTCTAGCCTGCACCAGATCCACATCTAACAAGGGCCACCATCTACTTTGACCTCCCCCCCCAAACAGCAAGATGGGGAGCATTCTGGGATAGAGAAGAAACTGAAACGGAAGAGAAATGTATGCAGCCAGACCCGGGAGGGGGGCTCATCTGAAGTCCCGCTTTTTTTCCCCCCATGGGCTTTCTTTAACATGAAATACATCCACCTATTTGCAGGAGGGAAAGCCCAGTGTATGGCAGACAAGAGGGCTTCTAGCAGGAGGCTCCACAAGGTGTTGTGGTTTGATACCGCTCTCCCCATATCTGTTAAAGAACGCGGCAAATTTTATCATCTGGAAGCAGCCAGAGACTACCCCTAATTCTGGGCACTGTACGTGGGCTCCCCAGAAGCTCCCACACTGGACTTAACATAAGTACCTCTGCCATCAGATAATCAGGGCTGAGCTTCTGCCAAGTACCCAAGATCACATTCTTCTCTTAAAGTGGCCTGATTCCAAATAGCTCCTGTGGAGCAATGGCTGCGAGACTGCAGAGGGCCACCTGTTCCTGGGAGGCATGTGGGCGCAGCCAGTGTGGTGGACACATAAGCCAGGAGAGGGTGTCAGCAACATGTGAAGAAGTGAGCCCGTCCTAGCTAAAACAGTATATATAGCAATTCCAAAACATCAGCCGGGCTCCAGTGTCCACTAACCCAAGGCGATCAGGAATCTTCCATTCAGGAGTGGCTTGAGCTAGTGTCCAGAAAGAGCCAGAGATAGCATGTGCGGGATTTAGGACTAGAAAGACTAGACCAGGGTGGCTCTGATCTAGTGTTCTGAACCAGGCAGCATTTCGTGGGGTTAGGAACATCTGAACATAGACTTCCTGGAGATCTGGACACAACCGATTACTAACTATGTGGCCTTAGGCTGCTTAAACTCTGTGTGTCTCTATTTGTTTTTCTATAAAGTGGAGTGAATAACAGGTATCACCTCCCAGCACTGCTGCCTCTATCAAGGGAGATGAGGTGTAAAGTCCTTGATGAAGTGCCTGGGTGGCTGGCCCTCTTGTATCTCACTTTCTCCAGCTATTAACTACTCTTCCCTCTGTTCACGGCTCGTACACAAGTACAGTCTTTTGGTTTGTCTGTTGTCTTGGTTTTTTTTTTTTTTGGTTTTGTTTTGTTTGTAATATTTATTTATTTATTTATTTATTTATTTATTTATTTATTATATGTAAGCACACTGTAGCTGTCTTCAGACATTCCAGACGAGGACATCAGATCTCATTACAGATGGTTGTGAGCCACCATGTGGTTGCTGAGATTTGAACTCAGGACCTTCGGAAGAGCAGTCAGTGCTCTTAACCGCTGAGCCATCTCTCCAGCCCTGTTGTCTTGTTTTTTCGGTCACCAGAAGCCTATTATCCACGGCACCAGCCCAAGCTCTGCCACCATGCCTTGTCTGGATGTCGTCAGCGTGGCAACCCTACTGCAGGATGCCTGATAGGCAGGCCATCTATCCTTTGCATTCTTCATGGATTCTGTGAAGCTGGGAACACGCAGGGGCAGCAGCAGCTTCTTTCTGGATATCTGAGGTGAGATACTGGGAAAGGGACAGAGGGTCCCATAGCTAATGCAAACTTACAGACTTGCCAAGCAGTTTTTGAGATCGTTGCTGACCCTTGTTCTCATTTTACATTAAAAAAAAAAAGGATGTTTTTAGTACACTAGAATGGAAAGAAACAACATCCAAATGTTTGCCACAATTCTTTACCATAAAGCCCTGTCTTCCTCCGTGGTCTCAGCAGCACCACAGTTCTGCTCCCCTCCCAGTGCTAGCTTCTGGTGCCAGGGAAGGCCCGGTGGTGACACCTTGTTCAGGGAAGGCCCGGTGGTGACACCTTGTTCAGGGAAGGCCCGGTGGTGACACCTTGTTCACTTAGTGCAGGCTTCAGGCTTGGCTTAATGGCTCCCTTCAGACAAGGCTCATCCTAAGAGCTGGGCTCCGAGGGAGGACAGGATTGGCAGAGGGAAACGCTGCCTGGCTCACCTCAGCAACACACCCACCCAACAGCTGACAGGCCTAGAGAAACCATCGTTAGTATCCTTGGCATTAGCTTGTGGGCTTTGACCCAAACCACCACATGCTCACCGTTATAGGTAAGAAGTTGCCCGTTCTTGCCTACAAACTCGATACTCTGGGAGAACAGGTGGGAGGACTGTAACCAGGAAGCCAACCTGGGTGACATGCTGAGCCTTTATCTCAAACAAAATGAAAACAGAGCAAATAAAAACTGTACAGACTTCCCAGTCTTTGCCAGGACTCTATACACAGCTACCACCACCAGACACACCCCCCCCCCATTCCAGAAGAGAACTGTGTTTATACAGGAACCTTTAATTTGATGTATCTCCTTCCTGCCAACCTAAAGTATTTTATTAGATTGTTTTAAATTGTAGATGTTGATGTATGCCAAGCCCTTAGAGAACCCCAACCAAAAGAGGCTACGATTGAGTATCTAGGCTAACAATAGTGGACTCTGTCCACCCTCAGAATGGTACCAGTTGAGGAGAGAAGCAAGGGATGGCCTTTCTCTCTGAGAAAGGTTTGGCCATGGTCACAGCATAAACATGGCCAGCTAGAAAAACCCCCTCTGCCTTTATATTTATACTTGACTGCCAATGAATGAATGGATGTCTGTTATAAACTATCCACACATGCATGAAGGGATCAAGCCCCACGCACAACAGGAAGTAGATCTCTAATAACAGACAGCTATAGAGCACCATCACTGAAAGCACCGTGACTCATATTTAGTAGAGGGGTGAAACGGCCTAAGAGCCCACTACACTGTCTTTTGGTCCACTCCTATGAGTGACTTCTGTCTGCTTTTGAGACAGGGTCTCATGCAGCCTGGGCTAGTCTCAAGCTCAGTGTGTAGCTGAGACTGACCATAAACTTCCGCTCATCCTGCCTTGCTTCCTGAGTGTTGGGAACACAGATGTATTGTGTACGGAGAGCAGCACTATGCTCTCTACCAAGTGACTCCCAGCCCAGCCCCTACGAGCGCCTCTCACCTGCTCTATTCAATCCATTTACAAACTGAGGCTTACAGAAGTCATCCAAGGCCACTCGAGCAAAAGAAGGAAAGGGTGAAACGTGACCTCCACCCGCCCACTGCTGGTCTCACAGAATCATTTCGGGATTCTATTGATACATTTCAGTTTTCTTAACAGCCCGGTAATTCACACTAACGCTTAGGAGGGCTTTAATAAACACAGAATATAAAGGGGATGCTGGTGCCTGCTGTAAATTCCTCCTAGTGTAAAAGTCACACTTACTCTTCTCCTCTGCCCAACGCTATTTCTATAAAAGAAAATAACCAAATGTTTCTAAAATATACCCAAATAATCCCCAAGAGCTCCACCTGATCTCTGCAGTGGGAAAGGTGCCCAGTTCCTTTGGTGGCCACAGGATGCTACTTCAGAAACAGAGAGGAAGCTGCTGTTCCTAAAAGCCCTGGGTGATTCATGTCACTAGCCCAACAGAAATAAGACCCAGAGACTATGTCCTTGAACTGTTACTCTCATACCACATGCCGCTCATTAAAGGAACAAAAACCAGGAACCCAAAGGTCTGAGTAACGGCTCCCCAAGCCAGGCTGGGGCAGCCCACACGCACTAAGCTCCCCCCTGAATTCTCTCCATTATCTGGACGCGGCAGAACCGGCTGACTCCTCTTGCTTATCTCCCCGTGCCTCACGCGGGTTGCTACACCCAGCGCATGTAGGACCTCTTTATCGGGAAAGATCCACAGGACTAGCTTGTGCTTTTGTGCACAGTGGTTATTGAGCCCGCCAAAAGATTGATAATTCTGTGTCTGCCTATTGGCACATACATTATGAACACGCATGCACAGCTGGTGGATACAGATGGGGTAGACACCGACCACAGAGCGGGTGGCTCTAGAAGCTGCAAACCTCCTCATAAAGCTATATCACCGCCCTTTTCCCTAGAACGTCTGCCATTGTCCTAATGCCCAACAGCTTTGAATGATATAATTCATTCCATAAATATCCCCTAAGCTCTGTGCTGAATGCCCACATAGCAAGTTTTACCAAACTCTAGCATTCCAGAGATGAGACCAAAGGCATCCTTTAGCCCTTTTGTGGCACAAGAGAATCGGTGAGACAGTAGGATCACTGAGCTCCAGGTTTGCCAAACAGCAGCAGCCTTGGACAACGTGAAATGACATTTAAGGTTTTAAAGCCCTCCTGTATGTTTCTGACACTGTGAAACAATAAGCTTGCCACGGGCTCATCTACTTTCTTTGTTTCTGAGTCTTTTTTAAAAATTATCGTTTATATTTCTAATGCGTGAAAATTATTTATTAGATATGGTCAGACATTGGGGCCAATATTGACTTTCAAGAAGACACATTTTACATTTTATGCATAAAGTAAGTAGACCAACAAATGTAAATAAAACAGGCAGTGCCTTCCTGGTCGTTAAAAGATTGAGAACTACGGACGTAACGCATGGTTGGGAGCGCAGTCTAAGGTCTCTCATGAAACACTAGACGCCCCGTCCCTGAATCACCTGTAATCAGAATGAAAGCAGAGAACTCTTACTCCTGACTTGTGGTAAGTAACTTGACCATAATGCATCGGGCTGACTGGAATTCCCTTCTCCCTACACAGAGAAGCCTGATCTCCACCACAGAACCAAGACTATACAGTAATTAAACACCCTGGCCCAGAAGTGGAGCGGGGACTGAACCTCACTCGCCACTCACCCTTTGAAAGGATCAGTAAACATCAGGGTAGGAGAGGAAAGAGAGGTTGGAAAGACCCTCAAAGTCTGGCCTATCTGGACAAGACAAAGGGGACCTCGGACTTTGTGGCAGACAGCACACGGCTGCATAAACTGTACAGTTTTGAAAAGAGGCAGGATCCAGGCCCCGCAAGGTGCAGCCTGTTGGGATTTGTAACTGGATAAAAAGCGCAACGCTGAGGAATGTGTGGACCTGGGCTGTAGCGGATGATTAATTCAATTAATATTTATTGAGCACCTGGGAAGTTTAGGGCTGAATACTGTGGGCAGAGGTAGGCAGTGGCCCATGCTCTCCTAAACTCACAGCTTCATTGTAATAGGACAATGGCAGGAAAAGGCTCTGCCGAGCCCATTCAGGTCCTGTGTGAGCCACATTCACGAGTCCTTCCAACTGGGTCTAAACATAAGTCCGAGGTAGGCTTGGTTTCACTGATCCTTCACATTCTTGCACAATGGCAACACAAAGAAGTCAGCTCAACCAGCAGATTCCAATCTGGCCTACAGTTTTGCTGATAAGGTGAAAGGGACATCAGGGGCTCCCCACAGTCCCAGAGCAGGGGTTGGGGGTGTGCACCGGCAGCATGTATGTTAAGGTGGAGAGGGGTCTGCAACCAACCACTGAGCTATTAGGAGTCAGACGCCCACCTACTTGCCTCTGTTCTTTAATTCTTCTATTTTAGCATGTGTTGGTATGTTTTGAGACCAGGGTCTTGCTACGTAGTCCGGGCTTCCTAAGAAGTTTCTATGTAATGATTCTGGCTATTCCAGAACTTACTCTCTGACTGTCACAGCTTCCCAAGTGCTGGGATTACAGATACGCCCCCCACCCCCCCCCGCCCGACTATCTTCACATCTCTTTCTCTTTTATTTATTTATTTATTTTTATTATTAGAGAGTTTCTTCATTTACATTTCAAGTGTTATCCAAAAGTCCCCTATATCCTCCCCCTCCCCCCCCCGCCCTGCTCCCCTACCCTCCCTCTCCCGCTACTTGGCCCTGGCCTTCCCCTGTACTGGGGCCTATAAACATTGCTAGACCAAGGGCCTTTCTTCCCAAATAATGGCCAACTAGGCCGTCTTCTAATACATATACAGCTAGAGACATGAGCTCTGNTTTAATCCCTATTCTAGGGAGGAGTGAAGTATCCATGCGTTGGTCTTTCTTGATTTTCTTATGTTTTGGAACTTGTATCTTGGGTATTCTAGATTTCTGGGCTAATATCCGCTTATCAGTGAGTGCATATTAAGTGACTTCTTTTGTGATTGGGTTACCTCACTCAGGATGATATCCTCCAGATACATCCATTTACTCAAGAATTTCATAAATTCATTGTTTTTAATAGCGGAGTAGTATTCCATTGTGTAAATGTACCACATTTTCTGTATCGCTTCTCGGCCTTTTGGCTAAGGTCAAGTGTAGTATCTCTTTCTCTTTTAAAAATATTTTTAATTATGTATATGTGTGTGCATGTCACGTGCATGCAATTGTCCTTGGAGGCCAAAACCATCAGATCCTAGACCTACAGGCAGTTAGGAGCCATCTGAAGTCGTTGCTGAGACACCCCCAACTCACACACCACTTAGGCCCTCTGTAAGAGCAGCCATCTCTACAGTCAGTATCCTTAATGTTTCTTAAAGATTATAAAATCATTTGTCTATATGTATAGTCACTTCAGGACGTGATTCCTCCCACATCTCCCAAGTCTCACATCATGACGCCTAATCATGTTTGGGTTGAGCACTTAATCTTTGAAGGTCCCAGAACACTACAGTGGAATTTCAGTAGGAAACAGTAGTGCTGTCACTATCTGCAAACAATACAGACTCTCAGGCTAAGAGGACCCCAATACTGAGTGAGAGGCAAAGTCTATTCCTTCTGCGCCTTCCCCGGCTGCCTGCAACTCCTCTCGAGCCACAGTGGCCTTGCCTCAGACCATCTACCCTGATGTGGAAATCTAGAGGGTCAGGGGAGGCAACCACTGAACTCCAAAGCCCTAGGAGCAAGCAAAGCGCCAGGAACCTCGGAGACGAGACGAGAGCATTTAGCGCCACGAGACACCATGCCAGCTGGTGGGAAACGCTGACTCGCTATATTTCCTTCCTTTTCCGGACAGATTCTAAATAAACCACTCACTGCAGCGTCCATGCCGAACAGAGCATCCCTCCCTGAGCTGTGGTGATAGCCGTGTGGCACGGACCAGCTCTTGGAGAGCAGCATGCCCTGTTTCTTCCACTCTCATTCCCCAGCCCACCCGGCCAGCACCCTCTGCCACGTGGGAAGGAGGGCACCCCCACCTCTGCTCCCTCCACAATCCACAGGCGGCCCAAGCCAGGCTATCAGCACTGAAGTGTGTTTTTCCCTCTTGTTCCTCTCCTGATATTTACACTGATCAATCATCCAAGGTCAGTTTTAAATATAGTCTGAGAATAGAGGAGTCCATGCTCCCCTTTGATAATCTCTTCTAGTGACTCACAGTCCTCACATTAATGTTTTATATTTGGCTTTCATTCCTTCCCTGCCATTAGGGAAAAAAAAAAAAAACCAGCCAGCCAACACCAGGGTGGTTTTTTCCTCTTTTACGTTCTGCTGGTATGTGTTCATTTTCCCTATCATATGCCTTTAGATTTTTATTATGGGTCCCATTACAAAGAAACACACTCATTTTCTCCTCTCTTCTTCACGCCAACTCCTATCTCCCCTCCTTTCTCTCTAGAAGGAACTCTCTAATGAGACCGGGCTAAGGAGGGAGCTGGCCAGATGTTCTGAGAGTATGATGTCATTGTCCCGCCCCTGCTGGCGTACCATTTTCAATCACATCACTTGTCATTTGCTGGCTTAAATAAGTAGCTGGGGAGGGGGGGGATTCTTCTGATTTTCATTTTCATCAATATTGCACATGACAATTACAGACCTGAAAAACCACAAGCTACCTCAGCCAGTGAACTAGCCCACTGTGGCTCCTTTACTCACTGAGGCATGGGGTCCAACAAATTTACTGTGCTCCAACCTATGATCCATCAAAGGTGTTTTTACTGTAATTATACCTTATACAGAAGTTCTTTTCATTTTATCAAATGTTATTACATTTATTTATTTTGGGGGTCAGGAGGATTGAATTAAGGTTTTCAGCAAGCTGAGCCATCTCTCAGCACCTCAACTATATACATATATATACATACATATATATATAGTTATAGTTATATGCATACACACCTTTGTTTTTGTTTTTGTTTTTTAATTAAAAATAGCAAGGTAAGCCGGGCGTGGTGGCGCATGACTTTAATCCCAGCACTCGGGAGGCAGAGGCAGACAGATTTCTGAGTTCGAGGCCAGCCTGGTCTACAGAGTGAGTTCCAGGACAGCCAGGGCTACACAGAGAAACCCTGTCTCGAAAAACAAAACAAAACAAAAAAATAGCAAGGTAAATAAGGGTGAGCTGCTTAGCATCCATAGTGAATGGACCCTCAGAATAAAGTAATAATATCTTCTATTTTCAACTGGAAATTCACATTTCTATCCACTATAGACAAGGTGTATAGAAGAAGGACTGTGGGCTGGAGAGATGGCTCAGTGGTTAAGAGCACCGTCTGTTCTTCAAGAGGTGCTGAGTTCAAATCCCAGCAACTACATTGTGGCTCGCAACCATCTGTAATGAGATCTGATGCCCTCTTCTGGTGTGTCTGAAATCGGCGACAGTGTACTCACATACAAG